>BQKZ01000400.1:165730-190699 GCA_036244855.1 Temnopleurus reevesii
TATGTTAAATTCACCAAAAACGGAAGGGTGGCACTCAATTTGCACCCTCCAGAAAGTACTATATTGACGTGAGGATAGATTAAGTGCAGTTTCTGGGCGCTACTACTCAATAAATCGGAATAATCTCACCCGAAAGCGGAGCAGCAGGAAAGCATGTCCTTGGTCGTAGCGCGTTAAGGAATTAATGAGCAAACATGGCGGCGGCGCTATAATGGCGCGGTTTCGCCTTGGCAGGCGTGAGGGCGACATTTGGGGGGGGGGTTGCTCGTAGGGAAAAGTTTCTGTTTAATAGACTTACGGTTCTTGCGTTTGTTAGGGAACAAAGCAAAATGGATGAGAGAGGGTCATGTGGTTATTGATGTAAATAATCCTTTATGCCATAAGAATATATTTTAATCATAAGTATAACTCAACTGATGATTTTTAATTAAATGTCAAAAAATTTTATGAAAAAAATGTCTCTCATCAGAGCCTTTTTAGCATTTTAATAACATAGACTAGAGCATCAAAATAGTAAACATGATCTAAAAACAATTAACTGTAATCGCTTTCTGTGGCAATATGAACTAATTAATTGGAATTTAAGTTCGGGTATAATTTAGAAGAAATGGATTGCTGTTAAAGCTTCAATAAAACAATCTTAAAGTGAAAACTACTACATGCAGTGTTCTGCATCAAATCTAATATAGCCTTATTGGTAAAAGTTGCACTAATTAATTTATCATCAATAATTATGATGCAAGGACATTTGGGAAGTTCAAGCCCAATATCTAGACAAGTTAAGATTACAAAAACAAAAATAAAAGAGAAGACTGCCAAATCACTCAAGCACATCATACTGTACATGTAGCTTTGCCTGGAACAGTCTATCACATGAACTTCGGTCATTAAACTCCCTTGAAGTGTTCAAGTGCAAACTAAACACATATTTGTTTACATGGTATCTCTGACATTGAACTTAGGAGATGCTAAAACAATGTAGAGCAGTTCGCCTGATTATGCGCTATATACATGTACATGCCAGTTTTCTGAGCCCCTTCAAAATAGGTTTAGCAAGGGTGTATAACTATGTTTGGCGGGGTACAAAAAGACAAAGAAATACTGACCAATCAAATTAATCAGTACACCATGGCCAAGTCAAACAGACACTGAATGTGAACAGGCGTAAGGCTAATTAGAAGTCTAAAATTCATCTGTTCTGCTATGTTTGATCCCTCTTTTGAAAGAAAAAAAACAATTTATAAATGAGTACCTTGACAACCTACATATAATCAGCTTAATGGGACTAAGGTCCAATGAGTAGAGGCAATTGGACAAATCACAGAGTGCAATTTCAATTAGCAATATTAACAAATATAACCACAGGCATTACTGATGGCCTCAAAATTATCAAATTAGACTGGTTACAGTTTCATTTGTCTGTCCTAGATCATAAGTTGAAATTAATGGCAAAAAATAATGGTCGAAAACAATCCCAAATTCTATATTATCTACTGTGAGTGGAAAACGTAATGCAAATAAAACTATATGAATCCTCGACCGCGCACGGTCGAAATTTATGCCTCCGCCATCACGCAATCAGAAAGATATGTACGGCTTGTTCCATGCCATCAGAAATCAAAAACATTTTACACAAACCCAAAATCTCATAAGTTCTTCCTCAAATGCTTATACATAATTGAGCTACACACTGTAAGAAATTGGATCAATTTTTCTGTTATAAGTGAGCTATACCGATTGACTTTGTACAAGTTTTTTTGGCCTTTGACCCATTGAACCCAAAATCTAATCAGTTCATCCTCCTATGCTTATACAAACTTGAGCCAAGTTTGGTCAAAATATGTACACCAGTTCTGAACTTATTGCGGTAACAAGCTATTTTTGTGATTTTTTACACATTTTTTGCCCTGTGACCTTTGACCTTTGACCCACTGAACCCAAAATCTACTCAGTTCATCCTCCTATGCTTATACATACTTGAGCCAGGTTTCGTCAGAATCTGTACAGCAGTTCTGAACTTATTGCGGTAACAAGCTATTTTTTGTGATTTTTTACACGTTTTTTTTGCCCTGTGACCTTTGACCTTTGACCCACTGAACCCAAAATCTACTCAGTTCATCCTCCTATGCTTATACATACTTGAGCCAGGTTTCGTCAGAATCTGTACAGCAGTTCTGAACTTATTGCGGTAACAAGCTATTTTTTGTGATTTTTTACACGTTTTTTTTGCCCTGTGACCTTTGACCTTTGACCCACTGAACCCAAAATCTAATCAGTTCATCCTCACATGGTTATACATACTTGAGCCAAGTTTAGTCAAAATCCGTCCAGCGGTTCTGAACTTATCGCGGTAACAAGGTCCGGACAAGTTTCATTTAATTTTGTAAACATTTTTTTTCTGATAATTACCATAACCCAACAATACATGTACCTGAACAAACAATAAAAATGTGCATAATTTGCACCTTATATGGTAAAACAAATAATGTCAGGATATTTAAATTCTGATCCAAAAGCACAGATTATTCGATTGGTGACTGATTCATACAAAAATTGGCAACATTCCTACTTCTCCCGACTGCTGCTGTCAACATTATCAACGCACCTTGGCAAATAAGTCATCTGCAAACTAATGATCCATAATATCCGATTCCTAATGAAGGTTTGTTCAACAGCCCCCTTTCAGACAAGCAAATTTATTTATAAACCCCAAATAAACAGATTCAAATATTTCATCAATTTATTTTCTTGATGGTTAGCTTTAGAATGTATAACACACAAACACTACATAAAGCTTTTGCCTGATTATGCATAAATGCTAGTTTATCATCATCATTATTATAACAAAAAAAAGTAAATAAATAAAAGATAAACTTACAAACAAAAATTATTTCATTTCAATTATATAAGTCTTCTCCCAAGTATTTTCATAACGTTTTTTGCTATTGAAAGAGTATAGTGATCATTTATTCAAATTTTCATTTACTTTTCGTAAAGATAATTTTCCACTTGGATTAGAAATGATAACTCAAATGGATGAAAGTTCATAATGGTATTACAAATCATCATACATGTATTTTATGTCTAAGGATCAATAAATGCACATAAATTCTACTGGAAGGATGTGAACACAATGGCAGCAACGTTATGGTGAAATTAATTTCCCAGTCAGGGTAGGCCAATTGATTATTATTTCATATTTGCGGAATCGACGGAATTGACGTCATCTTAATTGGGGCAGATCGAGACTAAATGCTCAGTCAGAAATGACCCTGGCCATAAATACATGCAGGAAGGGGGTAAAGTAGGGAAAATTATTCAACGTCCTTCTATGATCATGGGGCATTTGGCTCAGAGAAGTATATTCCACTGTATGTGATTCCCTCTCGGCTGTTATTTCCTAGTTAAAGGCATTGGGAAATGTTGTTTTTGCTTAAATATTTCGCAACTGCCAGTTCCTAATTTGCACCTCAATGGTTGATTGTGTTCATAGATTTTGAAAATATCAGGCTCTGAAATAAACGTTTAAAAAATGCTAAAAAAAAAAAAGAATTCAAAATATGGCATGTACAGCTGAACATAAATAGGCACAATGTGCAGGAATAAAGCATCTTTGCTACATTTTATTCAATTTTCATAGATACAATGTACATGTATCTTGATAGAGGATCTAAATTCCTTCTTTGTTTTATATTCTTTGTTTTATTTTCATTGATCTGACTGTACAAAAACATGGGCAAGACAGCTTGATTTAATAATTTTTGAATGACAAAATCATGTGTGACAATGTCTTTTGTCATGCCCACTTTACAAGTATGTTAATGATCTTTCAAAAGAAGACAAATCAAACATTAATGCCCCCTGTTTAGATTGAATTCTACTGGAACAGGTAAAATCATCATGACCAATGTTTTTTTTTTTTAATTCATCAATTCCGTCTCACTAAATAATGAGATCAAGTACAATCTCCTCTCATAGTGTCTATAAGAGATCATATTTATCTGGTTAGAAATTTGTCTATTTTGATTAAATGCATACAATTTTATTGCTTCTTCAATTTGGGTTTTTAAACAAGTCCTATGGATTCCCCTTAACCCTAACGCACCATGCTACATGACTATATTGCCAAGAATGGACCACACAGGTGTGACCTTCAAGGTAAATTCAAGATCAATTTAAAAAAGCTCTTTAATTATATGTTTAAGTCACATTTTCTCAAAACTACAGGCCTCTAAGGAGGTTACTCTTGGGTGTCAATACACAGGGAGTGTACATTGTAGCTAATACAACTTCCTAATGTCTCCCGTCAATAAGCTAATGACCCATACAGTCCGATGTCACATAAAGAATCGAAAACAAATCATTTACCTGAAGTAAAGCGATGAAGAGGAAGAAGACGTTGGCATAGCGACGGAACTGCTCAAAGAGGAACTTTGGAAAGAAGGTGATGAAGGTGTACTTTCCAGTGCTGTAGTGAAAAAAAGAGAAAGAAGTTATTAGTTACATTATAAGTACCAGAAAAGGAAGTGTAATATGAACCTAATAGACTTAAAGAGTAAAGCCAGAAAGTCAGAAGAAATAAAACTTTTCTGCAAAGGAGCCAATAAATACACATGACTTTGGGCAATTGACAAACACAAATAACTTGTAAAGATAAATCAAGGAGTAGCAGTGCTAACTACATATATCGTACAAATAATTTTGCTGCAATCCCTTGCGAAAATTACAAGAATTGAAAAATTTTTTTTTTTTTTTTTTTACAATTCCACGATTTACAACAAATGTAGACAGAAAACGCATACGGTGCATTGAGCAATTCCCAATGAACATTGCTTTTAATTGGAGTTTTGCGGAATGACAAAATGTAACTGTTTAGAAGTTTGTACCTGTACAATGCAAAGTATGCAATTCAGAATGAGAAAATAATTTACAAAAGTTCACATTTTCTTACTCTTGAATGAACTTATAATAAAAATCAATGTGGTACTTTCAGGAAAATAAATACAAATTCTAAGACATATGACAACTTGTAATCCTCTTAATATCGTCTTAATATCATACCTCCTGACCCCTTACTAGGGGGTATTCATACATCATCTTCCCAATATCATTAAAAGTGTAGGTCTCCCGCTAGGTTTCTGTCTGCATGAAGAGAAAAATGCCCAATTCATTGAGCACTGTGCACAGCTTATGAAAATCCTATGTAGCCCTCATCAGAGGGTGGAGGGGGAATCCATTTTCCAAGTCCATAGTTATTATACCTATGTAAATTTGTGCATCTCCCAACCTTTATTAGCTCGATGTGGCTACCTGCCAACACCAACCACTATAAATTAATTGCTGTACTGTACATGGACATGGCTATTCAAACTAAAAAAAAAACAAAAACAAAAAAAAACAACCAGCCATACACTTGTAATGAAAACCATGAACTCAAATGGAAATACACATTATGCATATTACGGAACGGATGACATCTGTGAACATGGGATCTGAATCTGGAAGATCGATAGGTTATCATCTCATTATCCATTTAATTCTGCAAGAAATCAGCTCAGCTCATTGTGGATGTCTGCTGACACGGACCCATATAAATTTATTGCTGTAAGTACTGGGTAATTTAAACTGAAAAGATGATGGTTTTATCAAACTTGACGGATGGGAACTGAATCCTGAAGATCAATAGGTACATGTATATCATCTACCCAAGATCTAGATCCATTTCATTCTGCCTGTAATCAGCTCAGCTCAGAGTGGTTGTCTGCTGACACAGACCCACATAGATTTATTGCTGTACTGGGTAATTTAAACTGAAAAGATGATGGAATTCTCAAACTTGACGGATGGGAACTGAATCCTGAAGATCAATAGGTTATCATCTACCCAAGATCATGGACCTAGTTTTCTCCTAGGTCCATGCCAAGATCTAGATTATCCATTTAATTCTGCAAGAAATCGGCTCAGCTCATTGTGGATGTCTGCTGACACGAACTTATATAAATTTATTGCTGTATAAAGTACTGGGTCATTTAAACTCAAAAGACAACGGGATTCTCAAACTCTACAAATGGGATTGGAATCCTGAAGATCAATGCTTTTCATCTACCCAAGATCACTATCAATCTCACCTGTCCATTCAGTTATGCATGCACTTGTCAAACAAGACCAAATTAGTGTAGATTCAATGTTTACCTGAAGTTTGTTTACCTGTATAATACATTTAATACAGAAAGCCCTAAACAATTTTAACTATATTGATGGAATTGAACCACAAACCCCAATATTACCATGTTATCATCGACCTAACTTCTGCATCAAGCCTAACTACATGTATGCACCCATCCCATTCTGATAATCATGCAAGACAATATCAATTTCTATCTAAAATCATCATTAAGCTCAACATTTCACTGGAGATGCAAAGCCAGATCCATTCCACATTTTAGTGCTACATGTACATGTGTGGAGGCGTCGTAGTGTAGTGGTTCTGACTCTTGCCTTTCAACCCGAGGGTCGTAGGTTCAAATCCTACCCATGGTGTCAATTTCCTTCAGCAAGAAATTTATCAACATTGTGCTGCACTCAACCCAGGTGAGGTGAATGGGTACCGTTAGGAAGAAATTCCTTGAATGCAGTGAGAGCTAAATGGTAGCCATGCTACAGTATAGCCGGGTAATAATGCACAGAGCGCTTAGAAACACCTTGTATTATGCGCTATATAAATGATGTGTATTATTATTATTATTATTATTACATTATTAATGAATCTCAAATCTTCACTTCATTGGTAGCTTATATCTACATTGTAATGAAGATAATCATCAAAATTATTATCATCCGATTTCAAAAGTCTTTGTGTCAGAGCAATGTCAGTTAAAATTCTATAGAATTCTTAATGTCATGGGATGTTTGGGGATTTTTTTTTGTATGTTACCAAAGTAAGCAAATTATTATTTTTAGCCTCAGACACTCCTTTACTGAGGCTAATGGCTAAATACAGGTACTGTATTTGCTTTAATGTTGAAAACAGGGTCTATGTAGGCAGACTTGTTATCACTTGCCACCCAGGATGTTGTCGGTCATAGTCCACTGGATGGGACAGTATCAAATATTCATCAACCCTCAACTCTCATAATTACTATCCACATAAGACATCTCAATCTGTATGGCAAGGGTTGCTTTATGACCATACAGTTTACTCACTCAGGCATCGTTAGAGTATATCGGATACACTGTTCATTTTAGATTCACCTGTTTTATTCAATCAGGAAAGTTGGTGTATATGTGTGGCAGATATGGTTTGAAGTGACTTAAGAAATTAAAGAGGTTCTCTAAGGAGGTGCTGCTGCAAAGTTGCAATTGATAGTAAATTAACAGCAAATCAATTGCAAATTGAAACAATAGTGTCGAATGGCACATGCCGGTCAACCCTATAGGCCTAATTCCATCCGTGTACATTGTACATGTACAGGAAACTGAACTAAGCATAGATTGGTCCTTCACAGTCATTGATGAATAAAATATCTCCGTAGTCAATTCAAATTTCTCAATTAATATCACTATTAATATTCTAAAATAAAATACTTCCAAGTTCCATGAGGAAGTACAGGAGATGCATGGTTACATGTATGACAGTCTTTGTAGGGCTAAAGGACAGTAAAAGGAATTTCATTTTTCACCCATTGGACCACTCGAACTTGACCTTCTGAACCTGTAGTGTAAAGTGGACATGTAGCATGTATATAGGCCTAATAACTTATCAAATAGGTAGAGGAAATCCTTGTAACGCATTACGAATCTGCAGGAAATGTTGATGACTATATCTCCAGATCCAACAGGACTTTCATTTCAATTCATGGCAAGTGTATCACTCAATGCTTCAACGATTGATAAACTCCCCAAAATAATTCCCTAAACTTTAATTTCTATAATAGACCGTACATTTTTACATAAGATTAACAAACTTCTAGCAGCTTAGGGGGCCAATATGGACGTACAGCTCTATTTTCCGGGACAATATATTATTTCCGGAAGTAAATTGAAAATTGAAAAAATTTGTGTCACACTATCAGCAGCCCTTTCAGCTCCTGGCCCCTACCTTTTTTATGTGAAGACATTTTTGCTTGTCGGGATATACTCTGCAACACCGCCCCCTCACACTTAAACAATCCTGGATCCACTCCCAAAAAATCTCTCAAATCTTTAAACCTGCATAATACACTATACTGTATTAATACACAGACAACATGCAGGAATCAAAGAGTCCTACTTAAAGAATGAGGCAATACCCTGTACGAATGACTGAAATGTCTCAGATGCTCCCAACTTTAATTGCTACTTTATATTGACCATGTACATGTACAAGCAATCGTAAACACAGAGGCAGACAGTTACAGTTACTGCAAGTTGTAATCTTATCTACATACATACAGATGAAGTACTGGACAGCCAATGTCTAAAGATCTTATCATTGTGAACTATACAAACAAGACTTGTGTCAATTACTTGTGATTACCGGTATTAAAGTACCTGGCAAAACAACACCAAGATATCTCCATGTCTATGGAACATTTATTTAAAATCATCATAGTTCAAACTCCTTTGCGCTCTTAGTATAACAAACAGAATAAAACGTATTAGGTTTTATTAAACATGTTCAAGCAAACTGAGTATATGAAAATCTCTTCCCAACTGAGCAAGTCGTAAAATTGATTTTAGTCGCAATGTGCAATTTCTTGGTGTGATAGTCGATGAACATTTGTCTTGGATTTATCACATTAATAGTGTTTGTTCCAAAGTTTCTCGCAATGTTGGTGTGATGTCAAAAGTACGATATTTCTTGCCTCAGCGGACATTGATTTCGATATATAACGCTCTAGTTATTCCATATTTAATGTATTGCAACATTGCCTGGGGACATACATATATGACTCATATACATAAAATAAAAGTTATGCAAAAGAGAGCGCTGAGATACATAACAAATTCAACATATATGGCTCCAAGTTTTCCACTCTTTGTGCAATTAAATATGTTGCCCTTTGAAGAACTGGTAACATTAAATTGTGACATTTTTATGTATAAACATCAATGCCTCAACTACCCTTTCTTACAAGAAACGTTTGTTCTTAATTCTAGGATTCATAACTATAACACACGTCAGAAAAATCTCATTCACCAACCGTTTGCTAGAATTAATGCCACATTGAATTCCTTCAAGACAAATTGTGTTAGAGAATGGAATAAATTACCTACTGATATAAGACAAAGCAGTACTTTATCTCGATTCAAGAAATTATGTCGTAAATACCTACTCGACAAACTTAACTCCAGTTGTTAGCACTGAGGGATGCCATGTGTGGGGTGAGAGAGAGGGTGTGTGTGTGAGTGTATGTGTATGTTGCATGTGTGTTTGTGTTTAGTGATTGTTACAAATACCTTGTAAATACAGTTCATCAATCCATAATTGTTCTATGTTTTGATTAATAGTAGATACTCAGGGGCCCCTGATTACAAGCTCTGCTTCTTTGGGGTCCCAAGCCTGTCATTCTCAGGTATTTATTATGTAACCTGTTTGTAATATTTGTACTGTGTATTCCTGTTCTGACTGGTTTGAATAAATTCAATTCAATTCAAGTATTTTACTCTAATTGTATTTCAGCAATGTTTGATCCATAGTCTCCAAAAAATAAGAAAGAAACTACTCTTCGGGTACCATGAAACGAGTCGAAAAATATAGAAAAAATCTGATTCATAACAAATGTGGTAAACAATTAAATATATATTTCCAAGCTCTGATTGAAAATACTGAACTTAAAGCCCTCTCATATCCATGCGCATTGAGGAGGATGAAGGCTGGCAAATTGTTCTACTCACCAAAACATCTTCTATGGGACGAAAAGACGACAAGTTGAACGACTAGCCTTCACACTGCACATATAAGCTTCAGTATTTTCCCATTTCGTCACCATTTCAGATAGGCGTGAAGGGCTTTTAACCAAAATGCTTTCCATCGTTTTGGAGAGTGATTAATAAAGCTTGTCGCTACAACATTTTGTCCCGGGCTAACATTTAAATCCATGCTGACTAATCCATTGAAATCCTTGATTTTGAATACTGTATGAAAATCATTATATATCTGAATGTTGCTATGGTAATTGTTGGACAATGAGTGCTTGTCACTACATGTACAACAAGCTTTTTGAACCACCCTCCAGAAAGGGTTAAATAAATCTAGGCAATGGTTGACCAATAAAAAAACCGAGATAAAAAGAAAGCATACTTACTCTACTTCATTTGAGCAATGTTTGACTGCCTGGACTTGGTTGATGTTGATAATCCTAACATCGGGGTCTACCGCGATTCCACAGTCTGTCTGGGTGACGGACGGTCCTGGACCTGAGCCCCCTGGCATTGAGGACCGGTCTTCCATTTCTGTCAGATAGAAAAAAAAAAACATTTTGGATGATTATAGCTAGAGAGATATGTGAAATGATTGTGGGATTTGTGAAACAAGCATGAAATTTGGCACACGTGTTGATTATGTCTATTTGATAAATTTTAGAAGTGAGGGCATCTCTGTATCGGCCTGTAACGAAAATGGCGGCCATTTTCAAAATGGCTGCCATCATCAACATGAACATTAGTAGTATTCTAAGTTTTTATCAAATTTACAAATTAATTTTCATTTCATTCATCGTACACAACAAGAATGGGTATATGCACTAAAATTTATGACTGCAGGGTTAACTTATTAAACCTAAATGTTCACAATTTCTTTCAAAATGGTCGCTATAGCCTTTAACTGAATTTGAAATTTTGGGATGTGTTTGCATATGGTCTTAAAAAAGCGAAACTTGCCTCCAATGTGTTTATTTTGACATATAAAACCTCTTCATAAAGAGTTCATAATACTGTTTTACATATTTCATGCATCTATATGCATAAATATTAAAACGAATACTCAATAACTATAGTTATAGCAAAATTCACCTTAAGAGGGCGCCAAACAGAAAATAAAAAATATATATTTTTCTGACATATTCCCTCAGAATTTTTACTTTTTATGCACAAAATATATTTTAGCAAACCTACAGAGCTTGGAGAAAGTGGGAAGACTGCTTTAATGACACTTTGGAATATTATAAAATGTTAGCTTGATGATTAGTAATAATCTCTTTGAACAAAAAATAAAAGGGAAAACAAAACGAATCAGTATTTTTGTCAATGTTGGAAAAATATGGCAAAGATGAATAATATGTCAAAACTCATTGAACTCACTTTTGTCAAATTTGCAAATCGATTAAAAAATGTAAGAGAGATGGACGATTGTTAGGAGGCATATTTTGCCCATTAGTAATGTTTATGTTAGTGTTACCCACCTCCCTCATCGGCACTGTCACATGAATTACACTCAATCACATATTAAGAAACACCAAAACTAATATCAAACAAAGAAAAAACTGCGTCCTGCATCTACAAGCAGACTGGTTTGCAACTACATGTATAACTGTCATACAGGCATCTCCTTACGCTTCTCGGCAGTGTTGTTCACTTTTTATCTTACAGTATACTGCGTTAATGTTCTTNATAACAAGAATGGGTATATGCACTAACATTTATGACTGCAGGGTTAACTTTTTAAACCTAAATGTTCACAATTTCTTTCAAAATGGCCGCTATAGCCTATAACTGAATTTGAAATTTTGGGATGTGTTTGCATATGGTCTTAAAAAAAGCGAAATTAGCCTCCAATGTATTTATTTTTACATATAAAACATCTTCATAAAGAGTTCATAATACTGTTTTACATATTTCATGCATCTAAATGCATAAATATTGAAATGAATACTCAATAATATAGCATAATTCACCTTAAGAGGGCGCCAGACAGAAAATAAAAAAATAGGTTTTTCTGTCATATTCCATCAGAATTTTTACTTTCTATGCACAAAATTATATTTCAGCAAACCTACAGAGCTTGGAGAAAGTGGGAAGACTGCTTTAATGACACTTTGGAATATTATAAGATGTTAGATTGATGATTAGTAATATTCCCTTTGAAAAAAAATATAAGGGAAAACAAAACGAATCAATATTTTTGTCAATGTTGGAAAAATATGGCAAAGATGAATAATACGTCAAAACTCATCGAACTCACTTTTGTCAAATTTGCAAATGGAATACCTACTTGAAAAAAAAAGTTGTAATTTATGGCTGCATCAGATTAAAATAGTAAGAGAGATGGACGATTGTAAGGAGGCATATTTTGCCCATTGGTAATGTTAATGTTAGTGTTACCCACCTTCCTCATCGGCTCACATGAATTACCCTCAATCACATATTAAAAAACACCAAAACTAATATCAGACAAAGAAAAAACTGCATCTACAAGCAGACTGGTTTACAACTCCATTTATAACTGTCATACAGGCATCTCCTAACGCTTCTTGGCAGTGTTGTTCAATTTTTATCTTACAGTATACTGCGTTAATGTTCTTGACCAGATATTTGGAAAAAAATCCTTTAACATTTTGAATATGTAGGAGAAAGGGGTTGAAGGATAAAAATCATTAGCAGTTTTAATCGAAGGTAAAATATTATACAGTATAGTGGTGTAGCTGATTTGAATTGCGTCGAAATTTTATGGTATAAAGTTGTGCCCCTAAGCCTAAAAAAAGACGCAACACACAATGAAACCTGTAGCGTTAAAAGCTGTACCCCAGACAGCATTATTGGCACCTCGGGTCAAACATTGTACCCTGAGAGTTTTTACACTTTTGCTAAATCGATCATTCCGGCTACGATGAAAACATTTTAATCAGCCATATTGAATGAATGAATGAAAAAAATTAATAAATCAATCAATATATAAAGAGTACAATTCTGGCATTCATCATGTTCATGTGCAAATAGGTTCCCTTCGTGTAGCATTTAGTGCACGGGGGTACAAAATTTCATCCCATCTTAGGGATACGATTTTAACCATCAAATTGCCCCCCCCCCCCCTCTTAGTGTTACAAGTTTTTCGTGTGTGTATACATTCCTCATCTTGAGATTAAATCTTAAAATCTAAATCGGATTTCATTCAGTTGAATGCCTGCGTTATGCATTTCAAACAGTGTTACATTTTTTTTCGTGTGTGTATACATTCCTCATCTTGAAATTAAATCTTAAAATCTAAATCGGATTTCATTCAGTTGAATGCCTGCGTTATGCATTTCAAACAATGTTATCTTTCATGTCTTAACCATTGTTTTTCATTGAATCTGTAAAATGTTCTGTTGCCTGATTCCGATGTTGGAATAACCGTCAGTGATAATGTCACGAACTGCCTGAAAATAGGAATAAAAGCGAAAAGGCGGCATTTTGATATTTTTACAATTTGAACATTTGTCTCCAAAAGTAATGTTGGATGTAATCAATTAATATTTTGATTTGAATAAAAGAAACGCAATGTAAACTGCCAGAATCCAAATGAACATAGCAAAATGATACGTGTATTTTTTAAGGACAATTTTACCTTTGATTAAAAATACTAATGAAATTTTTCCCCTTCAACCTCTTTCTCGCATATATTTAAAATGTTCAAGGATTTTTCCCCCAAATTTCTGGGGAAGAACATTAACCCAGCATAATGTAAGATAAAAAGTTAACAACAATGCCAAAAGCGTTAGGAGATGCCTGTATGGCAGTTATACATGGAGTTGCAAACCAGTCTGCTTGTAGATGCAGGACGCAGTTTTTTTCTTTGTTTGATATTAGTTTCTTTTTGTTTAATATGTGATTGAGGGTAAATCATGTGACAGTGCCGATGAGTGACTTGGGTAACACTACAATCACCAAACTGCCAAAGGGCAATAATAATAATAATAATAATAATGCGGGAGCAGCCATTATTATTTTTTTTTCAAGTAGGAATTTCATTTTGAAATTTGACAAAAGTGAGTTAAATAAGTTTTGGAGTATTATTCATCTTTGCAATGCTCTTCCAACATTGACAAAATATTGATTCGCTTTGTTTTCTCTTTTTATATTTTTTCTCAAAAAGGTTATCATCAATCTAACAATTTCTAGTATTTCAAATTGTCCTTAAAGCAGACTTTTCTTTTCCCCAAGCTCTGTAGGTTTGCTGATATATATTTTGTGCATAAAAAGTAAAAATTATGAAGGAATGACAAAAAAAATCTATTTTTTTTAAATTTCTGTCTGGCGCCCTCTAAAGGTGAATTTTGCTATAACTATAGTTATTGAGTATTTATTTTAATATTTATGCATATAGATGCATGAAAAATGTAAAACAGTATTATGAACTCTTTATGAAGATGTTTTATTTATAAAAATAAACACATTGGAGGCTAGTTTCGCTTTTTTAAGACCATGTGCAAACACATCCCAAAATTTCAAATTCAGTTATAGGATATAGCGGCCATTTTGTAAGAAATTGTGAACATTTAGGCTTAAAAAGTTAACCCTGCAGTCATAAATGTTAGTGCATATACCCATTCTTGTTGTGCACCATGAATGAAATGAAAATTCATTTGTAAATTCGATAAAAACTTAGAATATTACTAATGTTCATGTTGATGATGGCAGCCATTTTGAAAATGGCCGCCATTTTCGATACAGGCCGATACAGAGATGCCCTCACTTCTTAAAATCATCATATGGGTATACTAAACATGTGTGCCAAATTTCATGCTTGTTTCACAAATCCCACAATTCGGTCAAATTTTGTCACATATCTCTCTAGCTATTAACCTTTAATTTGACTGAAAACATTTAGGAGTCAAAAGTCTAGATTGTTATGTCTGAGCCATGAACAATGTTTGACAACATATCATCAGGATCTACTGGAATTCCAGTCTGTGTGGGTGTCATTGACGACCGATCTTCCATTTTAGTCAGATCAAAAGAAAATACTTTTGGTTGATCAATCAATAATTTGACTGAAAATTTACAGGAATCATACTTCATGACTTTATCATCCTGGTTGACCAATAGTCTCATCATGAACTATACATTATATTTTTTTTTTTCAACTGGAAACCGAAAATGTTTAAAAATCAAATTCAAGGGTCACAAATGTATCCATTTGGATAATGTACATATATGAGGTTTGGCCTGCTATTTGTGATTAATCAACGAAATAAGTAGTATGTAGATGTAGGATAGATAGAGGTTTATATCTACATTACTTTTTTCAATTAGAATAATCATATGTTGAACATGTAAGAGCAAAATTGATTAATAAACAGCACAAAATTGATGACCAGATAGTCAATTCTGTAATACCCATAAAATGATTGCTTGAACAAGTGCACCTAGGATTGGTAAAGGACTGATAATCCTCATTTCTATATCACATTCACACTAAAAACTGTCAAGAGTATCGAGACCTCAATTCGGTACCTTTAATCTTTGACTGAATATTTCAGAAAAAAGAATGTCATACATTCTTATAATTGTCTGCTAGGATGACAGATGGCCCTAACCCCTCAGGCATTGAAAACTACTAAAATACTATGAAATAAGATCTCCAAAATTAATGCTATAATTAAGAGAGCACTTTCAAACACAGACGAGTTAGTATGTTTCATCGAAACTGTAAACAAAAAAAAGAAATGATCTCAGTAAATATGATTATATGTATGTTTATAATATGAAAGGTTCAATACCTCAACCATCACAATTGAAATCTCACATACTACATGCACACTGTACATCGTAATGAGTCAGGAATCATGGCAAAAAAAAAACCAATCAGTGAACCACCGTTATTAAAAGCAGCACAGGACATTGCAATTTGTTCACAGTGCTTCATCATTATTAATAACAAGCGCCACGCTAAACATGTGGCAGAATCTCTCTCTCTCCTTCTCGACTCGCAAACTTCAATCAGCATCCCTGGTTCAATCAATATTAAATGGCATTGAACTTCACGAACGTATCCCATATTAACAATTTGGAAACAATATGGAGTCACACATTTTGGGTGTAATTAAACACTTTTCTCTCATTTACCCATATATATGAACAATCTCCTGAAACACATACGCACACTGTATGTAGTTTGCTGTTTTTAGAGGATATACAGTCAAACCTGTCTACAGAGGCCACCCCAAGGGAAACAGAAAAAGTGGCCACTGTAGACAAGTGGCCTCTATAGACAGGTTCTATAACATGCATTTCCACCTGGAGGGAATCGATTTAAGTAGCCACTATAGACAGGTGGTCACTATAGACAGTGGCCACTATAGACAGGTGGTCACTATAGACAGTGGCCACTATAGACAGGTGGTCACTATAGACAGTGGCCACTATATACAGGTTTGACTGTAATTTTAAATTAAACTTTTAGAGAGTCTATTCCATGGAAAAATGTTTCACTTTAGATACACACATTTTTTAAAATTTTGCTGGAATCCTTCCATCTCTTCTCATTCCTCAAGCCAACCTCAAAAAATCTAAAATTAAATTTCCTTTTTCTTCCGCCCATTGAATATTGTGTGCGTTTGGTGCTTTTCTCATGCTTAAGACATACATGTACATATCACTAACCTCTCTTGCCTATCACTCAGCCTTGAACATTAACCATTTGTTTCAAAGTAAACAGGGTAGCCTACAAAGAATAAATCTGCAAAAGTTCTGTCTGGAAAAAATACCTAAAAACAAATATTAGCTCAGAAAAAAAAGAGTACAACACTCAATAAGCACGTGTACAGCCATTGACATCAAAAGTCTTTCATTTTTAATTGTCTCCGGACTATGGGAATATTTCTGGACCACAAATGAACATATATTGAAGTGTTTTGCCTTGTTTACTTTTCCGGAACTTTGTACTTTACATCCCAGGTTTCCAGTATCACTGTGCTTCCTCTTTAGTTTACAATTCCACATTAATTTACATACCTATGGTATCCGGAGTGCCATTTTCTTCTGGCAAACAACAGTTTGTTTCTTCAGCATTTCCATCTGCACTTTCCTCTACTTTCTCCATAATTGTTACGATTAATCCTTTCTATCCAAATGAATGATGTGTAGTCCACTATGCAGGCATGCACTAAATGCGTTCAAGGTATAAAACTATTTCCTCGAATGGAGAGTAAAGTTCAGGTTCTTGTTACAAAATGAGGAAGCTTTCAAGAGTTTTATACACAATAGTAAATGATATTTTGGTTGAAAAGGCACATATTTGTTTGCAATTTCCAATGTTCCACTTCCCTGATGGTATACTGTAGATACTGTATTTATTATGAGCTGAGATTTTCGCGGTAGTTTTACTTAAATTGCGAATTGCGCAGTCAGAGCCTTGAGGTAATTTCCACACAGTATGATGCACATTCATATGCATTCAAACACTGTCAAAAAATGCAAAAATAACATCGCACTAAAATGTCAAACTGGTCCCAAAACGCGAAAATACCTGCACGCCAAAATTTTGGCTTATACAGTACATAGATCTATATACGTGTTCAATGTGATCTGACCATAAGACTTGGGTTGCTGTGTCATATGACGTAACGGTAGCAACTGATATACATGTATTCCAAGTCGTGATTCAAATCTTAATGAAGTAGTTCCTTCGAACAGTGGAAAACGGGCAAGCAAGGAATAAATGAATGTTAATTCTTGTTATCCTGTAAATGTATTCACCACAAAGTATCAAGCTATGTGCACAACAATCATGACTGATACAGTTGTTGAAATATATTCACTCATCAATGCTCACTTTGCTTTGTGAAAACGTGTGATTTTATCTGATTGAAAACCTGTCGACAATACAGAAAATCACCAAACGAGACCTTCATGGACCACTTATCTCTTTATAGAAAACTCCTATTATGTAGGCCTAATCTGAATGTTCTCTCTATTATTTGACAGAAACCGGCAGTTCTACTTCTCGTTAGTGTTTATAAAGTGCGCTCTGATTTGTGTGAAATCAATTATACCAGTATTATTGCTATCAATAAATTTTGTAAAACAAATAGCAGGAAGTAATGTGACAATGTTCTTTGAATTCTTGTAGAAAAATGCTCTTTACAAAAAATACAAAAAGCTTCATTTGTATTTGACAATTTTGCAAGGTTGCCTGATATCAATCAAAATTCATGTATATCCTCATTTTCCATATGTTCTTTGGCAAGGTTGAAATTGACATTCCGATATACTTTAAAATGACAAGTCCTTATGATCATTGTAAAATGCTTGTTCAGGATGCCCAAGAAACTAGAATTCCATAATCAGCTCATTAATCCAACAAATTTTCATTTTCCTCTAAACTCCAGTGCTGGCATTTAAAGATGCTTGTCAAAGCTATCCGAGAAACTCCATTCTATTGTTCCATTATTCCCCCATTAATCCATCCAAGTTCAGCAGTCATGTTTCCCAGGAGCTCCCTTTATAAAAAGTCCAGTATTGTTGATATTTGCAGTAAGTCAATACATGAAGTCACTGTACATCCACATGACAGACGCTGAACAAGCTATCACTGGGGCCATCCAGCAGCTATAATCTAATGAGAAAATATTGAGGGGTTCCCATCCGTCTTTCCTGCTACACATACGACTCATCACAGACCGCCCCGTTTGCTTGGCATGTACACTTCAGCACGACTGCATCGGCTACTGAAGCAGCAAACGAGCCAGGATATTTGGGGGATGATTCATGTGAGCTGTGGATGTACAGGGCCTATATGCTTCACCCTTTCTCTCTCCATTTATCTCCCTCTCTTTCTCTCCCTCTATCTCTCTTTATGTCTTACTCTCTTCGTCTGTTTGTCTCTTTCTTTCCTTCTTTCTCTCTCTCTTTCTCTCTCTCTTTCCTTCTCTATCTTCCCCCTCTCTCTCTCACACCCTCCTTCCCTCCCTCCCTCCCTCTCTCTCTCTCTACCTCTCTCTCTCTCCATGAGCTTTGCCTGCGGGTAGCAGCTCACGCGATGTGCATGACCAAAGTGCACCCATATCAGGTTACATGGGGGAGCTGTTTCACTTGTGAACTTGATCTCTTTAGTACCTGGCCTCTCTGGTCCGTGGGGCTGATATTTATCAATCAGCAGTTGTGGGTTAGATTGGGATGGTTGAATGATGGATGGATTGATGGCAATCATTCTTTGTTGACAGTGAAATTAGGTGACTGGAATATGTACATGTACTGTATTTCATCCTGTCATGGATCTGATTCTTTTTTAAAACAGGGGCTTCTCAGTAAATATTGCAGTACCCATATCTACAATTGTGATTTTCGAAGATGTGAGTCAATCGAGAGTAAGCTTAAACGTTCCCTCACTTTCTTGACAAATCCCCCCTTTAAAAAAAAATCCAATTAATTGTGAATAAGACAATCCTTTATGATAAATTAAAGGACAAATGACACAGTACATTACTTTTATCAGAACTTATCCTTTGATTCTAAGCTAAAGATTAATATATTACACGTAAGGTATATGCTGTGCTAAATCAAAATCTCCTATTTAATATCAAAAGGGTAATAAATGTTCCACTTGACATTTGTCGGCAAAATGATAGGCTGAGATAAATTCTTTGCAATTTTTTTTTTTACATACACACAATGCCACGGTTCAAAAGAAATAATTTTGAGGAAAAATAGTGAAATATTGTTACTAATTCATCAAATTGAGCACTGTCTTCCTTTCAATTTTGTAAGGACTCTGGCCAAATGGGCAGTGGAAAAAAAGTACAGTACTGTAGGCTGCTATGATTCTGATATTCATACAGTTACACTGATAATTCAAAAGTCAGATTGACAAGCCACTACCAAAGAGGTTTGAACACAAGGAGAAACTTTGTTCATTTATCCTCAAAAGTTAACTGTGATGCAGCACAGATGAAATCATCAGAAACATGACAAATATGCATCCTTAACAAAAGAATTACTCAGATGGGAAAATAAAGAAATAGCTCTGGTGCTTTATAACACCGTAACGGGAACAATGTTGACTGTTTAATTGTGATGCTGATTGAATCGTACAAAATTTTCACTGACCTAGCCATGCAAGTTATATTTTCACAGTATTTGGGTGCAAGCGAACGTACTTGGTGCCCCCAAAAATAAGAATAAAAATGATAATTTCTTTATTGGCCGCACTTTGCCGCGAATATCAGGAGGTTTACCTGACAGAATAACATCTGCAAAAAGCAATATGAAGAGTACAACATGTGGAAACGTGTGGAAATGAGTTAAATTAAGCAGAAAATAAGTTGGTATTTTCGAGATTTTTAGCTATATCTTCAAGAGTTCTTATTGAGATGACACAAAAATTTGGAAATATTTTCCTGGTCACGAGAAAAGCAACTGCACATCTACCGCATAAGTTTGGAAATCTCTAAAATGTACTGCGCATCATAATTTTAAACAGTTGTTTGATGGCTCATCCCTCTTTCCTGACAGTAGGCGGCATCAGAGATAGAAATCAAAGGATTTACGAAGCCCAGCAATTGTCTTGTTCATCTTTTCAATTACACCAACTGATTTGCATTTTTGTGGTTCGATAGGACTCCTGTTGCTATTAAATCTCCTTTACCACTATAACATACTGTATTGGGGATACAGTACAATATGAGAGGAACCTGTCCCTTTCAGATTTAAACTCATTAAAATAACCAGCTAGCCTCATGAGTAATCATGTAGAAAATCTCTTGTCCTTCTGCATTCTCAACGGAAATATTAAACAGTTTTACATGTACATGTGTATGCTTAGAACTGTAGATGTTGTAGACACAAAATCTACTATCAAATTCAACTTCAATACTGCTATATTGTTATTCTATGATTGGTCTATGATTTTTCTAACTGTTCTTTTACAAAATATTTTTAACTTTCAAAGAAATACCAGCTGAAATGTTTTTGTGGTGGTTTTATTTTTATGAATTTTGCAATATTGGCCACACAAAGATTTTCACATTAATATGTCCAAACACTGTCAAAAACATGAAAATCACACCAATGACTAGTCAAACTTATCAGAAATGATGAAAATATCTGTATGCTAAAATATTGGCTTATACAGTATATGTATGCATGAACTATGAGCAAACAGGCCTTAGACCTCAGGGTTCACCCCCCCCCCCCCCCCACCCCCTACATAGATGGTACAAATAAGAGGGTTAAAAAAAATTAAGCTTGAAAGAGCTACAAATTGGGTCTAAGGGAGTAAAGAAATTCCAAGAAGATTGTAATTTTTCATGTTTTGCTTGTCAGTCTTGAGAGCGCAACTTGGATGTACGAAACCCACCCACCCCATCACCCATAGGGTTGTAGGGTTGTAAATTGGGTGCATTAGGCATTATGGCAATTTCATTCAGGAATAAGACAGGACGTGTCTTTAAATGAATGAAACAAGAGGTTAACCACAGAAATTATGGTGTGATGTTCAATATCATCCTGTTGAATTAACGAATGGGTAACTAATAATTCAATCCGCAAACAGCAGTTTCCATGGAAACCTTCAAGATGACACAGCTTCGTGAGGAGATTCATTGAATAAGTTGCTAATTTAGAACTTAAAAGGACAGATATCTTCAGTATCTGGCTCAAATCTGGAGAAAAATATACTGTAAGAAATAGAGTTAAACTATGATCGATGCTAAATTTGAATCACAGAATTTTCAATACAATTTGCCATAAGATTCATCATCAAAGTTCTACACAAGCAAAATCATCATCATAAACACTGTACAAGTACACTGTAGCCTAATATTGACCTCTATTCTTTATAAAACATATAAACCTTTTACTTACGTATCTGACAATACCATTATAGGTTTTTAGGTACATGTACATGTACATTGTAACAATCCACAGAACTTAATCTTATTAAATTATAACCTGAATACATCTGGAGCAAATTTGTACCTATAATTTAGTAATTGTTTTCTTGTCTTGATGGGCTAATATTTGAAAGAGCAAGATAAAAACAAGACAGTGTACTTTGCATTAAATGTAGGATAACATTTTTCAATGATTTTTGTTTCTCTTTTTTTCTTCAAGTGTGATAATTTTCAGTTTCCTGGGCTTTGCTAAAATTAGAAGATGACACTATACGCACCTCAAAAAGGGGCTATGAAATTGTGGTTCATGCACAGTATGCGGCAATTGACATTTTTTTTTTTTAATAATTTGTTATCCTATTCAGCAATTAATAGCATGATTTAGAAATGAACTGGATGAAAATTTAACATGTACAATACAGTGTAGTCTGCTACAATATGACAAGCATTGAACATTCAAATCTTCAATATTGTTGAAGTTGTTTTAAATGAATCATAAACTTGTCACTACCAATTTATTTGACTAATGATTTTCCATACAATCACAAAATAGCTGACCTATGTCCTCTAAGATTAGAGACCTATTTACATAATTTTATCATGTTTGATATCACGGAGAATGTGATTATTATAAAGTGGGAAATAACTTTTTTTTAATGTATAGTTTGATTGAATATTAAACATGGACAAATTCAATTTGACATGTACTAATTAAATTTGGGTTTATGAAAAGAGCCCAAAAGCTATGTTGCCTTCTTTGGATTTGGTACATTGTACTTGGTATAGATTGTTTTTTTCTTCAGTAGTAAAAGTGCCCTACATCAAAATTGCCTTGTAAATGAAGCCTTATAACAAAACCCTATTTTGAGCCCTGAAAATATCTAAAAATATTTAATAGAGGTAATCTACAATTTTCTGTGCTTCCTCAAGGTTGTGATACAAATTCAAGGAATAATTTTAATTTTCACATTTGATCAGCAGTTTTAGACATTGAGGAAACTTTAGTATACAGTTCTACGTGAAAAAGTTGCTACACAAAATATATTTTGTATAGTAATCCTGCTATTAAAAAGGCATAGCAAATTGCAATGCGATACCAGGAAAATTAATCCCTGTAATTAAGAATTAAGTTCTTTAAGTTTTAATATCTTGAAGCTGATTCTGATAAAAAAAAATAGGTAAAGTGGGATTTTGTCCGTTTTGTCGTAACAAATGGACATTTAATAGGCAATGCTTAAAATGTCATCAGTCATTTTTGCACTTGTTTCTAGTCATGGCTGGTTTTAACCTGTGCATATTTTTTACTTCTGCCACTGATGCTTAAATTTTCTTTACATGACACGTGCATGCCAGCAGGCTGCAGATATCCTCGTTTGCTGAAAGTTAAATTGTTATAGAAGTCTAGATGAATACCATTAAATCATCCCAAAGAAACCTGATGAACGCACAAATCTACATAATCTCCGCTGATTGATGAACAGTTTGCCTTACACGCATCGTTGGAGTAAAGTAAAGCATTCAATCTAATTTATAGTAGGATCTACACATACATGTAACATGTGTACAACATCCCACTGTCCTGTGTGCCAGAAGGAAGTATACAATGCAATGATCAAAATCATAAAAACAATTCAATCCCTACCCAAAGGAAAATCAAGTAGAAACACAGGTCGACCTACCAGTACCATACTCTTTATAGTGCCCTATCGTGTATCTCTAACAAATACTGAACACGTTCAATCAATATTTTGTGATGCTAAACATGTCTTGTTAGGCTAAAAAATTGCAATTGATTGCAAATCAGTTTCAAATTGTAATGCAAATTTTCATTTGTGCAAGATATGCGCTTCTACTAACAAAATGCTCATGAAACAACAATTTTGATTGGCACGTTCCAATCAACTGCAACTTTTGAACAACACCCAAGGAAGGGCCAGGCCATCACTCACTCACTCAGTGATCACACTCCTCCTCTCATTGCCTTGGTTAACAATTCAATCATTGCTCATGTAACTCTCACTCAAGACATTGATCACTCCGACTCAATAATTTGGAGAACCCGGGCTGGAGATTAGTGCCCAGATGCGCGCGATGTATTCAATTTGTGTACAATTTTTGGGCACTAATGCACTTTCGTATCCAGCGGCACTGCCACAGGTGTACACAAAAAGGGACATTTAAAGAACAAGGCATTTCCATACTCACGGCTGGATACAAAAGTGCATTAGCACCAGTTATTGCACCAGATTCGACTAACAAATGTTTGTAAAGTTGGCTCAAGTTTACACTTTTTAACATCAAAATCAATTGAATTTTCAACAAATTTATGGAAGGAGGGGGGAAAATAACATTTAAATCTATTATTCTGTTTATAGAATGTATGATGGGAGGTCGCACGTCTGCACATCTAAACTTTCAGCTTGAAAAAAGCATGAAGTCAATCCAATATCTGATACATTGTATTATCACAAATATCCTAAAGATTATGTGTGAGAAATATCTCAGAAAAATCTGACCAGGAACAACGTAATTTTAGATGAAATATACACCCCTCTCATTTTTGCCGTTCAAGATATTTGGGTCCCTTCTCTGCATCCCATTCACTTTTTTACACGCGGTTGGAGATTTTCAGGAAAAAGTCTTGATTTCACCGAGCGCGCGTTTTACATCGTGTATTTCAATGAGGCGCAGATGAGCGACCCGGCGCAGAGGAGGATGCCCATACCATAATCAAAGTTGCTTTTTTTGGACTTGTTTTGTGGATGATTACCTGTGGTGGCTGTGTGTGACTTCTGCTGCCGATGTTTGCAATTTTTACATGTACGGGCACGCAATCTGGGCACTGATCGATCTCCGGGTTTGCCAATAAGTTACCCACAGTTAAACGGTTACTCCAGGCCAAAAATAACTTGGTTTGATTAAAAGCGCAAAAATTAGACGAACATATCAAAAAAAGTTTGAGCAAAATCGGACAATCAATAACAAAGTTATGAATTTTTGAAGGGTTTTTAAAAATAATTGAAATAGTTATAACTTTAGCAAATTGGCAACTTTGCATCACGTGACATCAAATAGTGATGACGTAGGTTCGTCACTTTTCTACTATGGGCTTATTATATATCATTGCTTTTTAATCCGTCTTTTTAATCTTTAGAGAAAATTTTGTTGATGGATAATGTTC
>BQKZ01000401.1:4824-20515 GCA_036244855.1 Temnopleurus reevesii
CTTTTAATATCAAGCAAGTACCGCTGATGGTAACGAACAAAAAAAAAAAACAATTTGTGAGTAATGTGTGGATTGTTGACCTGCAAATGCATTCAGGCAAAATGAAATCAACTTTGGCAAATACTCTTATGACAGTTTTAAGGCTTAATTGTACACATAATGGACACAGGGAAATCTGCTTCAGAAGTTGCAGATGAATAAATAAAGTCAAAGAAATGTCAAGTTAAACGCCAATGGTACGGTTTAGCTATCTGTTCCTACACTTTATACACTCAAACCTACATCCTGTTTGATAATACACTGGATGTAAGGATTATGTGTAATAAGATCAGTATGAATAGCTACATGGTACTGTAGGAATAGCTAAAATGTTCTTATACTACACTGTAATTTATCATTGCTGATGAAAAGTGAGGACCTGAGCATTTCTCCTAAAATGTCTCTAGTCTATTGCAGTATATCACCAAGCATCGCAGCTTGACCTTTCGGTGACCCTCGACCCTGTGTGGCGCCCTCTCTCACTGGCACTGGAGCGAACGTTGGTATGTTTGGTAGGGAATGGGCGGCAGCTCCGAGGGGGTTCCCTGATGAGACACCCGCCGAAGCTATGACTGGTTGCACCGCTCCGATGGGCGTGGCAGGTTGCCCGGTAGCTCTTAGGAAGGGGTGGGCAGCACCGGGTCCTTTATGGGTGCCTGCCACACCCACTCCCGCGCCCCCTGCCACGCCGCCAGGCTGGATGAAAGGTGATTGCTGGGGTACTGTTGCTGAGAAGGGGTTGTAGGCAGGATGGTGATGGCGGTCTTGGCTCATCTCATCCACAGGAAGACGGGGGCTTCGCTTTGGAGTTGACTCCGACTCCAAGAATTGCACAAACTGCTGAGTGAATGACTGGAAAAGATAAAGGGAGATAACATAAGAGATTAGATGATACATGCTTAGTCATGCCTGTACCTATATATTCTAAACCATTTTGACATATTTGTATGCTATTTTAGAGCTTTTAAAGCCTTGTTTCTAGTTCATAGATTGATGTAAATATGTCATTACTGATATGTTTGGTGGTCCATGGTTATGACGCTGGTCTAGCAACCCAGAAGTCACAGGTTCCAATTAAGTGTGTTTACCATTGTTGGTATAGAAGGGATCTATTCAATAATGGAATAACTGTATATATAGTCTATAGACTTACACTATTAGCTGTAGATTTAGTAGGTGTCGCAGGCGGAGTTGGGTGTCCAGATCGTCTGAAGAATCCACTCAACCATCCACCACCTCCAGATCCAAGACCAACCTGAAATACAACAAAGTAAGCCATTCGATTAAAAATTGCGCTCAGCATGACTACGAGTGTTCCGAAGCTTTATCATTCATATTTGCCATCATTTTAATGTCTGCCTTTTAGCACACAAGCTTCTGTCATTTTCTCATTTTACTGCATGTTGTGTATGTGAAATTTGGTGAGCTTATGCAAATGTGTTGTTTTGAGACTTAAAATACCAGCACCAACAGCAACATCATCATTATTTCGATTAAACATATCAGTATCATTGTATCATTATCATTTCCCACATCATATTATGTCTTATAGTTCAGCATTATTACTACTACCATTATTGTAACTGAAACCGTCATCACCACAAACAACATTACTGCCACCATCAACATATCTTCATCTATACATTGTCATGATCTTCCTGTACAAAGTTAAACATTGCCAATGACTTTGACCATATCATAACGATCTCCACTCATAAAAGATCAATCGTATCAAGATTATTTTTGTCATCATTCCCATCGTCATATTCAGTCACACAATGATGAATATGGGGTTTTCAATTTCATTCATCAGTCACAGTCACAGTCGATCAAAAGTATATTTCATATTTGCCACGTAGCAGTGCACTGTTACGTCCCGACTATGATTAATCTATGACGAGCCCACAGAAGAGTGTGGGCTTCTTGTGTGCAAGCCACTGTGACGTCATCTGGAACTAGCTGCCTGAAATCAAAGCTGATGTTGGGAGTGAACAAATATGAGCAAATAACGTGTTAACATTGGTTGAACTTTACTCCCAGTCGACTGTGACTATGACTGTGATGAATGAAATAGAAAACTCCACAATATCACCATGAATCTACCCTACAGTCATCATCACTCAAGCATCATTTCCACAACCATTATCTTTTACTGTACCTTTTCTAGATCTTCATGTGAGAAGTTGAGGACATTGCTGATGACTTTGATCATCTCCTGCTTCTTGGCTTGAGGTGCTGACAGATAGTTCATGAACAGATTTTTTACCAGTGGCCTGTGAGGAGCAAGATTTGATTGAAAACAATATTGTTATTACAGTCCAACCTCGTTATAAAGTGCACAGATATAACGAGATCTCGTTATAACGTTTGACTGTATTGCATTTCGTAAAGTAATTGAATAAGTTTGAGGTGCAGACAAGTAGTTCATGAACAGATTCATAACCAGTGGCCTGTAAGAAGATTTGATTTAAAAATTATTCTTAGCATTACTTTTCAATAAGTAAGGAAGTTTCATTTTTATTGCTCATGTCCATTTAAGTCTGTAAAAACAAAAATATCTGTAAAAACAAAAGATATCTTCTTTCATGAGTTTTCCGAACAGTTAGCTTTTATATACTTACTGAGATTTGTTTTAATTCACACTTACTTGTCCACCTTGGTCTCGCTACTGCTTGACACTTCATCAAATCTTCGCTGAAACTCTTCCAATATTTCCTCCTTTTTGTGCACTGAAATTAATCAGAGACATCAATATATGTTACATGAACTAACCAAAGACAGTGAATGATCACTTTTATTTCATCTCCTTATGGGCTCACTTTTCAGCATGTGCAGTGGAGTAAGAGGCGTCATGCAACAACTGAAATCATGAACGTATAAAATTGATTACAGTGCATTTGAAAACTTGCAATACTATTTCATCTAAAGGTATTTTATTAATATAAAACTTCATACAAAACTTTACATCCACATTTAATGGTGATACCTAACTATTTTGTATAGTGGATCGCCAACAATCACTGCTGATACCTACTCGTTTATGCAAGATATCCAACAATTGTTGCAATATGTACCTTCCATAACACAATTAATACATTGGACAATTTACCTAAACTGGTCTGATATCAATATGTTGAATACAAAGTTGGTGACAAGATCTTTCATGATGAACATTTTACTTTCATAAAAGTGGCAATACAGAAAAATAGAATCAACTTAGTTCAACATTGTCTTTAAGTTCAGTCTCTCTATTCATAACAAGAGACCTACAGAGATAACAAATCACTGCACACTTAGGAAAACATACAAAGACATTGCTCTAAGTACCTTCCATCTCCAAAGTAGTAAGAGCTTGGGGCTGGGGAACAAATACTCAGGAAGTTGAATTTCAAGAGCAAGCTCTCATCAAAGAGAGGATTAAGGACAAGATAGCACATCAGTAATCCTTAATGTAATGGTGTGATTGGTGGGGTTAATTATAAACTAGGGTCCATTGTTTGATAAAGTACTACATTGTGCATTGAAGAACCTCCTTATTGAGTGCCCCTGCAGCTCAGACAGAAATTGTAAAGGGGTAGACTTGTTACTACAATGTTCTTAAAGTGCCTGGTAATGATTAACAATGCAGTAGAGTTGTGAAATTACTGCATGATCATGGGAGAAGTACGCTGCATAGAGCAGTCTGTAGGGCAAGCTAGCAAAATAAATCACACTAATATCCACACATCGATTGTGTAAATATCTGAGTAGTGAGCTCCCAAGCAATAATTTGGAGGCATGAATATCCTAATCTACATCCCTTTCATCGTCATTTTCATCTCCACCTCCTAAAACTTGTTAAAAATGTATAATAGATTCTGCGCATCAAATATCCCTTTTTTCTCAAGCAATTTGGTTATTAAGAAAATTATTCTTCTATTATTCATAAATTATATTAAACACTGTTTGCATTTATTTTTGACAGTTTGTCATCTTATTCTGCAATACTTTTCTTGAAATTCTGTTTGATTTTTTTTTGTGACTAATTGTCTAACCTAGTATGATTCAAATCAAATCAAATCAAAATATGAAATTTTATCATTCAATCTAATTTGTCAAAGAATGATATGAATCTTAACGACACTGTTTCTACCCAACCCCATGGGAATAATCTGTCTTCCCTCTTTTTCAGACTGAAAAGTTGGACAGTGTGCAAATGTATGATTGCAAGAACTAGACAGTCTGCACCAAAAAGAAAGAAGGGAAATTTTGCTATTTTCAGCATTCTAGTAGGAGCAATTTTCAGCTATAGATGTGAGGCTTTGAAAAATGCTATTTCAGAGGTCACAAAGAACAGCTTAGAAAAATGTGATTTCAGAGGTCACAAAGAACAGCTTTGAAAAATGTGATTTCAGAGGTCACAAAGAACAATCAAACAATTTAAAGGAAAATCTTACTTTCAGCCCTGAGTCTTTCCATTGCCTCTTCTTTCTTATCCAGCTGTTCACTCAACCGTGATGCTACGTTCAGTGTTTCCTGTGCTGATGATAATCTCTCCTGAAAAATTAAGCAGAATCAAGAAAGGTTGTAATAAGGTTATGAAAAATGTTATCTCGTTGCTTTTCAACCATCGGCCCTCTGAAGATGGAACGGCTTGAAATGCTTTGTTTGTTTTTCATTCAAATAAAAAAAAATAACATCATAATTATCGATAAACATTTACAATACAATCTGAAGAGTCATTTTAAGATGTCCTTTATAGCTTTTCATTTCCTGCTACGTCTTATTTTCTACACTAAATGTATTCCATACATGAAAAAAACAATTGTAAACATTCTTCGACCCATCTATGCTATTTTTCAAAACACACATTCATGGGCAACCAAACATTCTTTCCTTATGTCGGTGAGAATAACTACATGCATAGATAGAATGTACATGTACATTAATATTCATATCCACTTATTGGTTTTAGTCCATCCACTGTTTTGCACACAAGAATGTTATTTTACTGAACTAATAAAAATAGAATAGAGAATTCTAATGTTGCCAGTTTGGAGAAGGTAAGATGACTGAATCTCATGTATAAATAAACTTTGGTATGACTGACCTGTAACTCAACATTCTGTTTGAGGAGATCTGCAGCGATACGTTCCTTCTCTCTGGCCTTCAGTTGATACACATCTACCTCAGCAGCGATGGAAGCTTCTTTTTCTACACAAGATACAAGAAAACAAATATTGCTGGTTAAATATTCACTTAATCTATGCCACTAGAGCTAGCAGAATAAATATATCAAATATCACAAAAGCTGATAGTGTACAAATAGGGCAATTGCATTCAGGGAATAGTTTTTCTGGTATCGCATCGCACTTTGCGATGCATTTTAGCAGGATTACAATACAAAGTATGATTTGTGTAACTTTTTCACATAGAACTGCACAGTGAAGTATTGAAAATATTTTATCAACATCTGAAATTGCTAATCAAATGTGAAAAGTAAAATTATTGTATACATACATTGTATACATCATAAATTTCATCATTAGAATCATTCTCAAAACAAATAATGATCATAATCCTTATCAGGGCATTCAACATCTGTCTCCTCGTTACCATCATCATCATCATCACCAACACCACCACCATCATCATCATCATCATCATCATCATCATCATCATCAAACATCACCATCTTCCTCATCATCATCCTCATCATCATCATCAACATCATCCTCAAACCCCTACCACCATCACAAACATCCCAATCATTAAAATTATCATCACCAACATTATCATCATCATTATCATCACTACCATCATACCTTGTTGGAACTGTTCTAGCACCATTTGAAGGTTGTTCAGTGACAGCACATATTCTTCAGATTCAGACTGGACCATGGTCAACTGCATCAGAGCATGGTCTTTCTGCTCCGTCATTGTGTTGAGTTGGTCCCTCAGACTCTCTATCTGAGCACTTGCCTCCTTACTGCATATCAAATATAAAAAGACACAATGCAATGATTAGATGCATATGCATCCAAAAATAAAAAAATAGGCATTTTAGTCAAAGAGACGCAGGCAGAAGCGTAACATATCCTGATAACTCAATGTGTTTGTTGAAAATTATTGATAAGGAGGTACTAATTCCTAATCCGGTGAGTGTCACCTTGGCACCCTTGGGGGAAAAATTAATGACAATTTCAGGTAGGCCCATATTACTATGGTAGCCCTTATGGTACACCATATGTCAAACTCGTTTCACAATTTCCTGCCTTATTTTGCTGAATACATAGTTTGGTTTTATCCATTATGTCATTATTCATAATTGAAAATTTTTGGCAAAAATATTGAACCTGAATTCGTATGTCCCTCAGTCTGTTCTAAGTTCCTTCTGATTTCTCCCTTTCTCACCCTTTCTCTCCCTCTCACTCCCTCTCGCTCTTCCGACTGAAGTGCCCTCTAAATGTGGATAACTATTTATTCCTCTATCACTCTAGCTCTCTCTCCTATCTCCCTTTCCTTTCCATCTATTATTCACATACCTTGCACTTTGTACAGCACTGGAGCTGCTATGTGCATGTTCCTCAGCGACACTAAGTCTGTTCCTAAGTTCCTTCTCCCTTTCTTCTGACTGCAGTGCTTCTAGTGTGTAAGTATCCTCCATTTGTATCAGGTGATTGCGCAATCTCTCCAGCTCCCGCATTAGCTTCTGTTCATTACCTCCTCGCATCGCAACCTTTGATAAATATGCAAAAATACAAATTCTTAGAATTGCCTACTCCAACACATTTACCATTTTTAGAATGCAGGATGTCATATTGGTCAAAAAAGAATGACGCATCTTGGTCAATTTTCTCTTGACAAGTACATACACGACAATGTTTTATATGGATTTTAGAAAATTAACGGAATGTAAAATTAAGAGCTGGATGACGTTAACAACATTGGACCAAACTTTATTTCCTGAGAATCAGGCAAGTCCTGCCACACGTAACTCATAAATTTCGTCAGAGCGCAAATATTCAATACAATGGTATGTATGTGATAAATTCTGAGCAGAATATATTGGTCATGCCTAAAATCTTGTTGCATATTTATAGAATGTTGAATTCATCAGTCAATATTCACACTGAGATTGAATATACTTTTGCATTCTAATAAATACTTTATAAGCTATTTTTTTTTTTGCTGGGGCTCTAAATATATGCAACCATGAAGTTAGTAAACATTTTCACTCATTAGAATGCACACAGACTTGTGTACAATAATCATTCAGAAAGAAAAAAAAAAAAACAGCAACTCGCTATTGTGTGAAAAGGTCTGAAATTCAGTGAATTCTCTACAATTTCTGTACAGTAGAATATTGGCGTTTAAATGTGCTCTTTCATTCATGAAATTCATCCCTCAAAAGAACGGAAGAAAAGCAGCTTGTAAAATTCAGCATAACATTATGAAGGTCAATAACACATAAAATGGAACAGGACTGTCTTACCTCTTCCTGCAATAGCAGCAGATCCCTCTGGCATTTCTCTAGTGCCAACATTGCCTGGTCCCTCTCCTGCTGGAAGCGTTGCGCCTGTGTCTGCATGGCTTCTGCCTCGCCAAGTAGCCTCCGAACCTCCCCCTGGACATCTGTATCCTTCTCATTGACCAGCTTAGTGAGTGTCTTACACTTATCCTGCAGAGCAGACTTCTCAAAGTCCTTCTCCCGCAGCTCAGCCGCAGTCCTGCTCATCAGATCCTGCAGCTGTCGTAGCTCGCCATCCTTGTTATGGACCATGTGCTGTTGGTTGGTGATCTCCTGCAGAGCTTTGGCAAGTTCCTGCTCCACAGCCTGAAGACGCGTGGTGATCTGCTGGGTGTGGTGACGCAACGTGTTGGCTTCTTGCGTCCTGATGTCCAGATCTTGATGCAGTTGTTGCAGATCACTGCTCTGCTTCTGGAGTGTGGCACTCTGTGTTAGGTTGACTTGGTCTTGCTGATCGAGTTGTTGCCTAAGTGTTGCTATCTCTACCTTTTTCTTCTCCAGCTCCATGCTTCTGTCCTTCACAAGCCCATCCATTTGTAAAAGCGCATGACCCTGAGATTCTAGCTGTTCCTTCACACTCGCCAACTCCTTGTCTTGTTCTTTTAATTTAACCGTATCTTTAGAGTCTTGAGGAGCAACCTGCTGCGATTGCAGCTGCGATCGGAGGTCAGCTATCTCTGCATCTTTTTCCTTGAGTTGCTGTTCATATTGCACTGGAGGAGCAGTCATCTGCACAGAAGCCATTTCTGCCTTTACTATTGTTTCCTCAATCAGAGGTTCAGGCCGTTTCTTCAAGTCCTCAATGGTCTGCTGCAACCGCACTAGCTCACTTTCTTTCTCATTAATTTCACTTATTTTGCTTACTTCAATTTTCTCTAATTCCTCCATTCTTGTAGTCATGTCATTCCTAGAGTCATCAAACAACTTAACCTGATTCTCTAACTCCTCAACCAACTGCCTCTGGATCTCCAGATCTTCTTCTAATGTTCCTTTCATCCTGGAGGACTCGTCTAAATCCAATTTTGATTGATTCATTGATTCAGTTAAATTATCCACTGTAGTTTTCAGGGATTCATGTTCTTGCTGCAATGTATTGTATTTTTGCACCTCACCTCCTACAATCCCAACAAGTCTCTGCACTTCTTCATAGTAAGCCAGACTTTCCTGATGCTTTTGGTGGATGCTTACAACGAGTTGATCCCTCTCTTCCTTGAGTACAGTGTTCTCTTTCTGGAGTTTTTCACTCTCGGAGAGGACGCCAGAGATCTGGGAGCTGTTGCTTGGTGCCTCAGACTGCAGAACCTCAAGTAAAGAAGTATTCTTCTGCTTCAAAGCTTCAATCTCAAGGTCCTTATCCTGGATGATACGTGAGAGGTTCTGTAAGGCTTCCTTCTGCATATCATCCCTTGGTCCTCTTGAAGCATTGTGCAATTCCTTGACGTCTTCCTGAGCCTTCTCCAATGCAGATTTCTGAGCAGATATGACCTTCAGAAGCTTGTGGACTTCGTTCTTGAGGTTGCTAGCTTCCCTAGTCTTCTCGTTCAAGACTGTCATCATCTGATGCCTTTCAGACTCCAATGTCTTCACCTTCATCTGGTTCTTGTGAAGGTCCACGAGGACGCTGTTCCCCATAGTGGATGTGGATTTCTCATCCAGACTCGAAAGGAGAGTCTGACGCTCATGCTGAAGCATACTGATCTCTTTGTCTCTCTCCTGGATGATCTTTTCATAGTGTTTCTCGTTGTCGCTGATTGATTCATCCTGTCCTTGGAAGACACCTGTTGGGGATTTACTGAAAGGGCTTGAAGGAGGTAAGCTATCCTCTATTCTTTCACCTCTGTCCATTTCCCCATTCTGGAGGGGTTGTTCAGCAGGCTGTTGAAGCTGTTTGGTGATGTTTCTGACTTCCTCACGGAGTCTGTTCACGTCTTCGTCCTTCTGCTTGTTGGAGCTTTGCAGGTTTTCAATCTGACTCTGGTACTCAACCAAAGACTCATCCAATGATCCCTTCTCACTCATCATCTGAGAAATAGATGAATTTAAGCGATTGATCTCGCTGTCCTTGTTTGCTAAGCGTTCCTGGAAAGTATGAGTGTGACTATCCAATTCAGCCACATTTGCCTCCAACTCCTGTTGAAGTTCACTGATTATTGCACTCTTCTCATGGAGATCCTTCTGAAGCTTTTCAACATCACCCATGTTCAAATCATTATTCCTAGGCTGATCTCTTAATGCTTCAATCTCGCTCTTGAGTTGAACAATTTCACTTTCTTTCAAACCAATCTTTTCATTAGATTCTGATAACTTGGTCCCCTCAGCCATCAAAGATTGCTTCACAGTCTCTATTTCTGCATTTACAGCTGAGAGCTGTTTTTGTGTATTCTGTAATTCCTCATTTAGGTCACTTATTTTCTTGGCACTAAAAGTTTCTTGGTCCACGGGTTCATCTGGTGTCGATTGCAAATTTTCTTCTTCAATACTCGCTACTTTAGAATGTTCTTGTAAAAGGTCAGTTTGTAATCTGTTCACTTCTTCTGTCAAACACTGAATGGTCTCTAAATGATCTACCTCAGAGGCAGACTTGTCACTCAGTTCTGATTTTACTTCTTTTAAATTGGTTGTCAATTCGTCCACAACTCTCCTTCTCTTATCAAGTTCAACTTCAATATTTTCCAATTCCTTAAGCTTCGCTGTAAGATCAGTAATTTTGTCCTTTGACTTCTCAACATTCTTGAAATAATGAGAATTCTCATCAGCAAGCGCTCTAACATCCTCCTCATTCTGTTCAACCAAATCTTCCAACTCCTTTTTACTCTCCAACATAGAATCTAACAACTCTTTCTTGGAGGCCAACTGTGCTTTTAGTTCATCACAAGTTTTCTGCAGCTGCTCTGCGACAGTTCTATCCCGCTCATGTGCATTCTCAGTGCCTGACTTTATAGCAGCTAGATCGGACTGAAGCCTCATGAATTCACTGTGTGACTTAGTCAAGACCTCGTCTCGAGACTTTACCTCCTCCTGGAGCCGTTCATTCTCAGCCCTCACTGAGGCAACCAAAGTATCCTTCTCCTCCAGGAGCTTGGAATGCTCCACATGGTGAGAGCTCATCTCCTGGAGCTTAACATCACGCTCATCAATGCTCCTGTTAAGCTCTTCGATCTCATGATGAGTCCTGGAGAGCTCATGCTCTAAATATGCAACACTCTCGTTAGGCGATGCCCCAAGTTTTTCCTTTGGTTGTACGTTCTGTAATTTTTCCGTCAGATCATGGATCTGTGCTTGTAGAGCTTCTCTGCTTGGAAGATCTCCTTCATCTCCAAGCTTCTGCTTTTCAAGTTCTTGTTGGGCAACTGTGACCTGGCTTTCATTCAATTGTGTTTCCCGCTTCAGCTTTTCAAACTCCTTCAATAACTCATTATGCTCATCATGCATGGATTGCAGCTTGGTCCGAAGAGTTGTCATGGCGACATCTTGTTCTTGTTTCATTTGTTCACTGTCTAGGAGGTCCGCTCTGCTGGTGCTCAAATCCTCTTTTATGTCCTCCATCTCTGATTCAAGGGCGCCTTTCTCCGCAGCCAACTGCTCCATTTCCCCACTCTGCTTCACCAGTCTCTCATTGACTTCCATGACCTTTGCTTCCTTTTCTTTAATCTCCTGGATTAGATCATCCCTTGATTTGATAATCTGTTCTAGCGCAGTTTGGTGCTGAGCATCAAGCTGCTGTAGATCGGTCTCCAGCTGATCTTTCTCATCTCGTGTTCTGTTCAATTCATCCTCCATATCACCTCTGCTGGTCTCCAAATCTTGTTCTATTGCACTGTATTGGGATTCCGCTTGCTGTAGCTTGCTTTCAAGATCATCTTTGTCTTGTCTGATCTGTGATATTGAAGCATCAAGTTCAGCCTTCTCATCTTCTATTAGTTTTAACTTCTCTGCCATCTCTTCCTGCAGATTATATGATAAAAACAAGAAAATGGCATATAACAGGATTATAATGATTAACATTATAGCAACCATAGTGTTTAAATCTAGTCCACTCTGCCTATGTCAAACTTATTCCAATTAAAATATTTGCCCAAGTCGAAGAAATTTGTTGGATAAGTCTTACAAATTTTTGTGGTCCTGATGTATCCTACATATACATGGCCAAAGTGATCTGAACTGCTTTTTTTCAACAGGATATAAAATATACTAAAATACCAGATAAAGAGGCAACTTAAGAATTAAAATACATGTAAAGTTCAGTAGATTTTGAATGATGAATGCATTTTAGTGCTTGATCAATAGAATTACAAATCTTGACATACGACTAGTCAAACCCGTCTAAAGCGGCCACACTTAAGTTACGGAATATAATTGATCACCATAGAAAGATGGTTTTGCTAGAATGTTAAAATTCGGTAAAGATACAATGAATATGTATTTTGATGCCAACTCGTTATTTCATTTAACATGTATAATGTTGTTTCATCAATTGTAATCAAACCATCGCTAAATTTCTTTTTACTTTAATTTTGAATAACTTGCATAACATAACTTAATGTATATGAATATAATACTAACATAATGTTGACTGTACATGTTAATGATATTTGAATGAATAAATTTCCAAATTTCCAAATTTCCAATCACAATCTACTTACGTGGAGTTTTTCAGCTATAGCCTTTTCTGCAAGCAAGCTGGTATTGCTATCTTGTAATGTCTTTACCCTGTCTTCCAGATCTTCATGGTGTTCCTTGTGTACTGCCATCAGACCCTGTCAATACAAATTACATAATCTTATCTAATGAATCATCTAGTTGTGCAATGCATCATTGTAATTTTAACCTTTTTCATAACTCAAATACATATTTCTCTAACGTTTTTCTCACACTTTCACTAACCCTATACTATCCCTAATCACATAATGCAACATAAGCTTTCCTAACAATAACTCTTAATGCCAGAATTTCAGGCTTAGCACTGCAATCCCTAAACTCTGGTATTTTGCAGGAACCAATATTCCTCTAGTAGAGGCAGATTGAGCCCAATTTCCATTGCTATGAGAACAAAGGTGGGCAAAGCATAGTGAGACTAACTTGACAACTTGGTGGAGATGCCCATCACACTCCACAGATTACAAGGCCTTTATATTACTGCACAAAACAGAATAAGAAAAAAAAAATGGCACAAGGAATCTCTAAGGAAATGCAATGGGCATCAGGACAGGTGAGTCGGATATCTCAAGCTTGAGCATCAAAAGTATTCAGTTGGGTTAATGTATGCATTAGGGGCTCTGTTAGAATATTTAAAAATACCTTTTCTGCAGTCATATCCTGTATGGTACGATCTCTCTCCTTGATCTGGTCCCTCATGCGGATAACAACCTCTTCCAAAGCTTGTTTCTCCATTTCCCAATCTGCTCTGACCATCTCAAACTGGTTAAGCTGTTGTTTCAAGGCATCAGCGGCTTCAGGGAATCTGTGGAAAAAAATATTAAATTTCTGTAACTCAAAATTGGCAACAGTTGGAAATTCTTAAGTTACACATTAATTTCTTTTGTCATTTGTCTCTCAATTTACCCTGATTGTCTCACACTGGTTAAGATGTTGTTTCAAGGCATCTGCGGCTTCAGGGAATCTGTAGAGGAAGTATATAATCATGTCACTTAAATTGGCAACATAAAAGCATTAATCAGTTCAGCATTCAGAAAAAGAATTTGCACACCAGGCTTGTTTCTCAATTTTCCAATCTGCCCTGACCAGCTCAAACTACTTAAGCTGTTGCTTCCTGGCATCTGTGGATCTACAAAGACAATATGAAATTTTTGTAACTCAAAATTGGCAACAGTTGGAAATTCCAAAATTGAATGTTAATTTCTTGAAATAAGTTCATTTGTCTCCCCATCTGCCCTAACCATCTCAAACTGGTTACGCTGCTGCTTCAAGGCATCTGTGGCTTCAGGGAATCTATGTAAAAATCTGAAATCTTTGTTACTCAAATTGGCAACATAAAAGTAGGAAGCAATTCTGCATTTGGAATAAGATCCGTCTTTTTGATCAATACTGAAGGTAAAAAAATTACTGTCTGATTATCCTACTCAAAATGATTGCTCTTGAATGAATGATACAAGTGTAATCAAAATCAGTACTTGAGTAAAAAATTATATTTATTATTATATATATACATGTGAAGTCATGTGCTAGATTTTATTTTGAAATGTACATATGGGTTTCTGCATATCTTTAATTAAAGTGATATTTACAAACTTACTTCTCCTTAATACCAGCAAACATGATTGAATCATCAAACTCTCCATCAAAGCTCACGGCATCAGAGTTCTCCAGCATCGCCTGCTTGCCTTCCGCTAAGAACCCTCCTTCGCTACTCATCTCCGTCTCCGACGTCCAACCCTCCCTCGTCGCAGAACTCAGATCCGATGCGACGCTGGAGTCCGTCGGCGATTGCGGTCTTCGATACAAAATGTGTCTGCGAACTTGAATGTCTCTATCGTCCTCACTCTCAAGGTCACCTTCACCTGTTACAAGGGTCACCTCGGATTCGGACTGGGATGGGTCGGAAGGTCGCTGGTCAGATGACCCTTCGGGGTCCTGACCTGAAAGTTCTTTGACCTTTTGGTTGAGGTTGGTTATGACTGACTCACATTTCTGTTTGTCGTCTGCTAGGGATTCCAGAGACTGATTTAGTTCATCAATCTGAAAGGAAGTGGGAGAAGTTTTTTATCGAAATAAAAAATGCAAGCCTTAAAAAAAACTCCCATTTTTAAATATTGCATACTTGAAAAAAACTAATAATAAAACTTGGTGGTAATGATTATCAGTTATCTAGCTACATTGTGCATTAAAATCAATTAATTCCCGTGTGGACATGTAATATGATTGTAGGCAACCCTCTAAGGGAAAACGTGGCAAGGGTCTTTTTACCTCTTCGTAACCAAAATTAGATAACTTATTCCTCACGTTCCCATTGAATGACTACTTTTGCTCCAATAAAGAAAGATGATTTTCGCTGATTCTCTAACAATTTTTTTTTTCACGAAACATGACGCATTTATTCCAAAGTAAATTCCTAACCAAGGTCAATTATACGACAATTTATTAGACATTTCTACATATTTGAATTCTACTAGAACATTGTTCCCTCGATACATCACATATTGTATACAATTCAGCCAGTAGTCTGCATAGTGATAATTTTGTTTTCAATTCAATTCAATTACCTCATACTGTAGTCTGGATACATGGTGTTTGAGGAGATCATTCTCTTTCTCTAGACTGCTCACAAAGTCTGCTGTGATCTCTTGATGCTGACTACATCCAATCTCAGAGACGATCTCTGCAGCTTGGTCACCGATCTCTAGCGTTGCAGCTTCTAATGTAGCAACAGTAGACTTTTTCTCTGCCATCTATTGTGGAAAGAATTATATATATCACAAACTTTGAGCATCATTCTTAGTCGGTTTCATGAAGAATAATAAATCAAATCCTCGATTTTGTTTGAGAAACATGATCTCTCAAACAAGAGTTAGATTAGGTTTAAAATAGCAGACTCTCTCCTTCGTGTTAAAAGAAATTCATAACATATCTTGATCTATACTGAAGAAGAAAGGTAAAGATGTAAAATAGCCCCTCCTACTTTTCCAAAAGCAGAAAATAATGTGCTCATGTAGAATATACATTGGTGAGAAATACCCTTTCAACATCGCTGCTTCTTTGTAAGTGAAGCCCTGTTTCTATTTTGCTTGTTATGTCAGTGGCGGCTGGTGGCCTATTTAAAGAAAAAGATGTCCTGTAGAATTGGTGTCTTGGAAAACATGAATTTGCAGTAAGCACATTTGGAACAGACAGGTACATACAGTAGCCTCAATGTTCAGAATGAGGGAAACCTCTACAGGGTATGGACTTACCTTTTGTCCAGCAGTGATCATCTTATCCACAATCTCCTGTTTCTCTTTCAGTAATTTAGACCGTCTCAAGGCTTCCTCAGTCGAGAACTTTCTCCCTGCATTATGAATGTCCTCCAACATGGCATTTGTACTTGCCTATAGGTAGAAAATTCACAATTGAATACATTCAATGATCTGATCATTCATATACAAAGAGTCTTGAAGTGCAGAAAAACTTGTTTGGTTGTCCCTCAAC
>BQKZ01000401.1:20632-32337 GCA_036244855.1 Temnopleurus reevesii
TGCAATATGTCAGATGGCATACCTCAAAGGGAAAAAGGTGTTTTTCTATAACCTCCTTCAAATGATTATTATATAAAATTTGCCTTATGTAGGTATTGAATGATTTCTTTTGGTCTAATGAAGAAAATTTTATTTTCCCTGATTGTCTAACAAAATAATTTTTTCCAAGAAACATGACCTATTTCAAAATGAATTCCCAACTAAGGTCAATTTTACTACTTTAAACGAAGTAATCAATATTTCCAAATATTTTTATCATAGTACATGTATCACATTGTTATCTCAGAATGTCACCAACTGCATACAATTCAGCCAAGAGTCTGTATACTGATTTTGTTTCTGTTCAATTCAATTACCTCACTCTGTAGCCTTGATACATGGTGCTTGAGAAGATCATTCTCTTTCTCTAGACTGCTCACAAAGTCTGCTGTAATCTCTTGATGCTGGCTACATCCGATCTCAGAGACGATTTCTGCAGCTTGGTCGCCAATCTCTAGCGTTGCAGCTTCTAACGTAGCAACGGTAGACTTTTTCTCCGCCATCTAGTTAGGAAAATCATGACATTGCAACATTATAATAGTTGAACCAGTATTTCAATTCTGTTTTATATAGATTTTTGTTCCTCTAGGCATCATTCAAATTTGAATATTTACCCCTGGAGAAGAAGAGAGAAAGAGGGACCGATCTTTAACATCACAATCAAAAAGATGCTACCGTTGTTTGAACGCGAAGCTCAGGCACCAACAAAAATCAATTTGTTACTGTTCCAAAGAGGTTAATTTCAGTAGCACGCCATGACAGCAAATACGTCATTGGAGTTAGGAAGCCAAGTTTCAGAGTAAGATATCTTAGCAAGGTAATGTAGGTCTTGCAAAGGCATGAATTTACCGCAAGGAAATTCAGAATGTCGGAAACTTCTACAGCATACAAACTTACCTTTTGTCCAGCAGTGATCATCTTATCCACAATCTCCTGTTTCTCTTTGAGTAATTTAGACCGTCTCAAGGCTTCCTCAGTCGAGAACTTACTCCCTGCATTATGAATGTCTTCCAACATGGCATTTGTACTCGCCTATAAGTAGAAAATTCACAATTAGATATATTCAATAATGCTGATCATTCATATACAAAAGAGTCTTGAAGTGCAGAAACACATTGTTTGGTTGTCTCTCAACTACTGACCCTTTGCAAATTTACATGAATTTCTACCCTCTGCTATGAATTTATGTCTTTTAACATCTTACTTATTTTGTTAATTCACTATCAGAATATGTAAAGTTTTGTTCTGAGCGCCTTTAGCATCTAATTAATAAACTTCCCTCTTCTTTGTTTATGTCCCCTTACATGGCACTTGTGCTTAGCTACAAGTGGAAATACATGCATATTGTTTGTCAATATTCATTGAAACTTTTCATTAACATGCAACATATACACAACAACCTACGTATAAATCAATTAGCTTTGGAATGAGGGGGCTTTGCAGGACGTGAGGGGGCTATCAGTTTTTCTCATATAATTTATTAAATTCTTATTTGTATCTGAGCATTTATCAATGCTAATTTAACATAATGTTTTGAGTTACTTGTAGCTCCAAAATCTTTTAAGATAATTTTCCTAATGAATATTATATTCTAACAATCTCTTTCATTTCATATCATGTAGGTGAGCTGCTCATGCAATAGCGTGTATTATATTAAGCAATTAAAAAAAAAAACACTGTTAGGAGGAAATTTTTGTTGAAGACTCATGCCAAAGAAATTGCATCCATGTCAAGCATTCATGCAAACTTATCTGACTACATTATGTTCTTTGTGAACTACATTATGCAATGGTGCATTTAACATGCTTAAGAACAAGATATGTGAAAAAAAAACTCATCAAATCTGAAATCTTTGTGGTCTACAGAAAAAAACCTCAAGGTGTGTTTCCCATTAAAGCATGAACATGCATGTATCGTGCACTACAGAATGCATGCATTAAGTGAGACCAGTTTTCTAAAGTGCAACAGGTGCTTGATACATAGAAAAATCATTTGACAATGAAATGGACTGTCAGATATTGCAATTTGCTTGTCTTTTGGGGATGTCTTCCTTTGTGTCTTTTTAAAGTATCTCACTTTATTCAAAATCATATTACAAACAAAATGAAGAAGCTGCCCAAATATATCTGATTGCGCTTTGAATTCTGTTGATAAAACTTCCAAAAATGTCAATGACAATGGTTAAAATTCAATCATGATCTACCTAATTTAGAGTGATTATTGATCAGAATGTCTTTATATAGCTCATTCTGCACTACCTTAGATACAACATTGCCTCTTCGTTCAAAACAGAAGGAAACAATTAATAGCAGCGAAGATTATTGAGAAGATTAATTGGACATAGAAGGGTTATAGTTTTTAGTATCATGGCAACATAAACAAGGAAAACAATAGATGGCTGGTACAAAAGCGCCAGGAATAGTAAATTATAGAGGGATCAGATCAGAGGAGTCCAGGGATTAGAAGAGCGACTGTTTCTTTTCGATCATAGTTTTTAATCAAAAGGAATTAGATACTATAAAGAGAGAGACATTTGAAGGAATATTTATATTATGGCAAAGCAAAGCAAAGCAAAGCAAGGAAGGGATAATTAAAGGGATAATTAAAGGGATAATTAAAGTCCACAAATATTTTGGTTAGATGGTACAGTACAAAGTATGTATGTTTACATTTGCATGGTTTCCAATAGAATTAGGCAAACTTGTAGTTGGGATAGGTTTGTAAAATGCAACCCAGGTAAAAAAAAATAAATAAATAATAACAATAATAATAATAAAAATGAAACAGAAGTTAAAAATAAAAGATTTAAAAAAAGGAATAAAGGATCCATCATCAGAGTATATTCAGAAAAAGATGTGAATTCACAAAAAATAATAATGAGTTATTGATCTAGACAAAACCAAAAACAAACTATAAATATGATGTTGAAATACCAAGGAAAGTCATGCATTCATTCCGATTTGACGAGGTCTGTATGACATTCTTATAGAAGTGGACATGATCACACTACAAATCCGACACATCCCAGAATCTACCATATGTAGATGTACTGTAGATAAAAACCAACGCCAACTGTAGTCAGAATGAAACCGTAACAGATGTTCCTTATGGGTCAACAGGAACTTGTCTGTAGTAAAGGTGAAACTGGGACATCACACAAAAAGAATGTGTGAGTTACATGTACCTATTATAACTACTGCAAGCCAATTTTAAAGATTTAGGAATGCTTTCAGAAATCAATTTGTGTACCAGTTTTGTAAAACTGTTACATATGTTACATAAGAACCTTGTCTATTATAAAGGTGAAACTGGAAGGTCACACAAAAAAAAAAAAAATATGCGAGTTACCTATTAAAACTAATGCAAGCGAATTTTAAAGATTTAGGAATGCTTTCAGAATTCAATTAATGCATTAGCACTATCAAAAAGCATTTCAATTGAGAATGCCTATGATACATGCATCTATAATAAGGGCATTACTGTAATCTTTCTATGACCTATGAAATGTGTTCCCTCGTTTTAAAATAATTATACATTCAACATTTGTTCCTATTACACTTACATCATTTTGAAGGACATTTAGGATAACCACATCAATCATTTTCATTACATACCTCTGAATATGAATTAATAACATTATCTTGGGTGTTAAAAGGATTAAAAAGCTTCTTTTTAACATGCAATATGTCAAGCATTTTTTATCTTTGTAAAAAAAAAATAATTACACACAAGCCTGCAAAGCCTCAATTCGAGATTTGGGGGTTTTTAAGGACAATTAGGAGATCATGAGAAGAAATTTTGTGGCGACTTATCATTTTTTTCTTATATCCGAGTGATGCTTTCAAGTAATATGTTTTCCATGAAACATCACAAATGAAGAGAAAGACTTGTAAAACATTTCAATACATCCCAATATATATTCACGGTTCCCACTATTTGAGGAGAACAAAACTTTTATCTGGTGAATTTGAAAATTCCATGATAAATTTGTCAATGCAATACACTAATTTTCTTCATTTTCACTTGATTACTGAAAAAAAGTTGGTCAGATTGATTTTTTTTTTTGGTCAAAGTCCCTAATTTGAGGGATAATTTATGAAATTCCCTGATTTTCCCCTGACTGGAAAATGTAACTTATTTTCAAGATTTTCGAAGTTTTTCAGATAGAGTGGAAACCCTGATATTTTCTTAGACTTAGCATTTGTCAAGAACAAATTGGTCATTGGATTACCCTGATGCAGTAAGAGGAAATAAAGGGTTATACAAAGACAGTAAAACACTTGTCGGTAAGGCAAACAATTTATATGATTACCCAAATTACTTGCAGATAAGTTTTGTGTGTCAAATTAAAAATAATGAGATCATGCAGGCTTGTTAGTGTAGTCTGTCCTCATTTACTAAAGGAAGGCAAGCAACATCTCAAAACTAATTATTGTTGACAAAAATTTTATTGATATTCGATTTTGGATGAAAATCTGCTCTTGCAAACAGCAGCAGCTTACATTAGAGAATTTAATAAACCATCAGTAGTTTCAAATTTACCTTTGTGCCGTCATATACAAATTTAATAGCACATTTCTTTTTTATTTTGGTGGATGGCTGATTGTGGAACATAGAAACCAAGTGCGCAAATGAGGTGCAAAAAATAAATGAAGTCATTTACTGCACACAACAACGGCCTAATAGTTTTCTACAATCTACAAGCCTCTGTCCACTAGAATCAAAAACACCTTTTTAACTGCACAACAGCCTTTCGATACAGTCCCTACGACAAGTTTGATTATGCTTACTTCCTTTTGTAAATGGGTAGTATTAGTAATTTTGAGGAAGGGTCGAGGGGTTAGGATTACAAATGAAATGGTGATATGTACATGAGAGGCATTCAGTTCCGTGAGCAGTCTTTGTTTAGTAGCATATAGTTCTTCCCTGACCTGTTTGTGTGACCCCAAAAGAACCTCCAGCTCTGTCTCTTGTCCTGAAAAGAAAAAGAAAGAAAGAAAAGAATGAATTTTCTTGAAGCTACATAAAAATCAATTGGTGGGACTGTAAAAGAACCTCCAGCTCCGTCTCTTGTCCTGGAAAGAAAGAAAGAAAGAAATTAATTTTCATAAGAATGCAAAAATTAGGTGGAACTTCACTATGAAATGGTGATGTGTACAATAGAGGCATTCATAAGTTCAGTGAGCAGTCTTTGTATAAACCCAGAAGTGGCTCCAGCTCTGCCTCTTGTCCTGAGAAAAAGACAAATAGTAAAAGAAAATCATGAAAAGTAATCATAGGTGAAAATACTGACATGCATGCATGGTTTCTAATATTACAAAAACATTGGGGTAGAAAAAAAAAGAAATCTTCTTGGAAAGAAATCATATAAAAGCAATGGGGGAGGCTATATGTGTCTATAAATTTCTCTGTATTTATGACATGAAATTTCGATGAGGTTTTGTAATACAAAAAGAGTTTAAAATCTGTTTGTATCATACAAGTGATAAACAGCCAATTGCCGATTAAATATAGAAAATAAGCATAATATTAGTACTTTCTTCGCTAGATATTTGTCCTCACTGAAAGGGAGTGTCCAGATTCATCTATAATTAGTGTCAATCCTAATTATCCCTTGCCTACACCTTGCATAACATTGGGAAAACTATTCCTTCAGAAAACAAAGTAACTCACTGTTTACAACTTTCATGAGGTGCTCGACCTCCTGCGCTAACGCATCCTTATCCTTCTTCAAATTGGCAACTTCTTCTTCTCCATCAGATGATCCTGGCTGGTCCTTGACCTCCTTTTCTAGTCTTGACCGATCCTTTTCCAAGACATCCACTTTTCGACTGAGTGTCTGGACTAGTCTGGTGTTGTCTCTCTCTGATTCCGTCAGCCGAGTGTTCTCTTTCTCGAGTTGGTAGTTTGATTCTTCTAGTTCACCGATTTGTTGCCTGGTTTCATGCAGAAGCTGTATCGTATCAAGGAAACATGTGAAAATACATTTCTGGATAAGATTAAGAGTTGAGTTTTGCTTAGTTTGGTAAACATTTTAAAAGTACCAATCTACATCCACCATATGTTCATGATTTGATCAAAATGAAAGTTTTAAACAATCGAGATGAAAACTTCTCTAAAACACGTCTTTTTCAAATAGTGTTGTCTATCAATTCATTTAAAGTAAACCCAATTAGCCATAACTGAAATACTGATCATAAAAACAAGCAATCAATATGACCATACATGATGTTTACATTTGAGATATACAAATGTATCACAATACACTATTGGGACTTACCTGTTCTAACTCTAAGACATTTTCTGCAAATCATTGCCTTCTTCTACATCACTATCTGATGACTTCTGCCCAAATACAACAATCTTCTCCAAACTCTCCGGCTACATGTATCTGATGAATTCTTCCCAATTACAACAATATTCTCTAAACTCTCTAGCTTAGTTTCTACTCTTACTCTCAATGGTAAAAGATTTATGGGGAAACCTAACCTGCTCTAACTCCAAATCCCTTTTCTGTAGATCATTGCCTTCTTCTACAGCACTATCTGATGATTTCTTCCCAAATCCAAGAGTAAATATGGCATTTACTTTTACTCTTAATCGTATCAGATTTAGGGGGAAGCTAACCTGTTCTTCCACATCAATATCTGAAAACTTATGCCCGAATCCATCCACTTAAATCTAAAATCTCTATCTACTACCTTCTACTCTTAATCTCAATCGTAAAGGATTTAGGGGAAACCTAACCTGTTCCAACTCCAAGACTCTTTTCTGCAAATCATTGCCTTCTTCCACATCACTATCTGATGACTTCTGACCAAATCCGACCATTTTCTCTAAACTTTCAATCCTTCTCTCGTAGTCTTCTACATCACTGTTGTGTTTCTTGGTCAAAGTCTTGAGCTTGTGAGAGTGGGAGTCCTGGAGAGCTGACAGCTCATGTTGAGATGAGTCCTCTTTGTGTCTGAGCTTCTCTTCTAAGCTCTATGAGAATACAAATGATAAGAAGAGGATGTATAACAAAATACCAAATAGAAGAAGGAAAAGAAGGATGAGGAAAATATTCAATAAAGGGAAGGAAAAAGGAAAGAAAAGAGGAGGGATAAGGAGGAAAAAATAGGAGGAAAAAGAAAACGAAGCAGAAGATTGATTGATTGCTTGGGTATAACGACACTATCAACACAATGTGTCACATGAAGCAGAAGAGGAAAAATAATATAATGAAGAAGTATCAGAAGAGTCATGGCATGGGATGACAAAGAAGTAGAAATGAAAGTGGTGGTGGTAGTGGTCACTGGTAATGGTGGTGGTGGTGGTGGTGGTGGTGGTGGTGGCGATGGTGATGATGATGATGATGATGAGGATGATGCTGGTGATGATGATGAGAAGGATGAGAAAAATGGGGAGGAGGAAGTACAAATTGTGTACAAATTTTATTCTAGTTTATCAAAAACAAATCTTAGGGGGTGTAGTTCAAAAGTTGTGATTGATCGCAAGTTGCAATTGAACGGAACGTGCCAATCCAAATCATGGCTTCTTGTTAGATTTGCAGTTGATTTGCGATCCATTGCAACTTTGGAACAACATCCCCTTGGAAAGATTCATGCAAAAGCAAATAACCAATGAAAATTATATGTAAATGTATATCTTTGGTTCAATTACATACCTTTATCTTTGCTTTTAATTCAGCTGTCTCAACTTGAGCAGAATCATCACCAATCTGAAATACAGGCTGAAAACCAAGAGCTCATTCATTAGACTGGCTGAAAAAAATAACTAGCGCTTCATGAAATCAAACCAATAAGACAGACTAAATGTAAAATTAAATGTCCCGGTAGGAATATGTATATGGCCTCCCTGAATCAGTTGTTAATGTTGTTCCTACCCTTGCTACAATTTTGATACTTGTACATTTCAAACTAACAGTGCAATTGTTATGAGCCATACCATTTGAGAGGCCTGGTTTATTTATTTTGGTGTTAGTTTGCTTTATTGGAGTTATTGCGAAGTGTAATTTGTCTCTCTTTGTAACTCTGTTTCTTTCTTGTGTTCAGCTCTTCTCACCCGACTGTCTAAGTTTCAAAAAAAAAAACACAACATCCAATAATCTCAAAACATACATTCCTATTTCTTGGGTACATATGCTTGACCGCTTGTTTAAAAGACATCAATCATTGTACAAAGTGCCCTAGAGTTCCCTCAGTAATTTTCAATAACAATTATGTTGTGAACATTTTTATTGATTCTCTACCACTCTCTCCTAATCGAAAGATCTATCCGTCGTAAAATACTTTGCTGGCGAAATCATTAAATAAATAATAAAATATAGTAATTTACTACACATTTTAGCAGGATTGCTTTTCGAAATATACATGTATTTGTGTACATAGCAACTTTTTCACATAGAACTGTAAAGTAAAGAATTGGAAAAGTTTACTCAATGTCTAAAACTGCTAATCAAATGTGAAAAATAAAATTATTCCCTGATATACCTTATCACCGGTCTGTTTGCCTGCAGCTACCTCCTTCCAATGACTGCATTCAGCCTTCAGTCTCTCTACATCATGCGAAAGGCGATTAATCTCCTGCTGTGACCAGATCACATCATCAAAGTCATGTGTGTCGGCCATGATGGCCGAGCCAGAGAGGGAAGAGGTAGAAGTTGCTGTTGTCATGCCCCCTGCTTCAGTAGAGAGTATGTTCTGATGGAACGATTGCATGTCATTCTGTTTCTGTATCAACGAGTTCAATTTGTCCTGAAAATAACAAATACATGTAGACAAAATAATTACTTTTGATGGCAGATGTATGCTTGAGGGCTTTTGTTTCAGTCATGACTGCTAGCCGGAGAGGGATGAGGTAGAAGTTGCTGTAGTCATGCCCCCAGCCTCTCCGGAGAACATGTTCTGATGAAACGATTGCATGTCATTCTGTTTCTGGATCAAGGAGTTCAATTTGTCCTGAAAATATCAAATAGACAAAATAATTACTTTTGATTACAGATATATGCTTGAAGACTTTTATTTCGGTAATGATTGCTAGCCAGAGGTAGAAGTCGCAGTGGTCATGCCCCGGACCCCGCGAGAGAATTCAGATTCTAGATACGACCTAAATGGGAAATGGTCTACGTAAATTAAGCTGTGAAAATATTAGGCTTCTAATTCCTAATACCCGGTACATAATTTCCTTCTTTTTGGTGTTATTCGTTGCTTTTCCATAGGTCACACATTTTTATTTGAGAACTTTTTAAATAACACAATATTAATGTGTGACACTGTCTTTAACTCAAAGCTCAACTGACATCATAAGCCTTAGCTTACCTCTTTTTCAACAAGCAATGATCTGTACTGTGATGAGATACTGTTGATTTGAAGCTCAGATGTTTCTGCTTTCTCCTCCAGCTCTGCATTGATAGTCCCAAGCCTTTCATTCTGTGTTAGTAAACATACAAAAAAACGATAAACTGGTATAAGCTGACATTTGTACTGGGGATTATTTTTCACAAATTCCGTACTGTGATGAGGTGCCTGTAACTTTTTAGAGAGATGCAACTCATTTCATTTGTATCTTTTTGGTACACATGTTGCCATAGATTCACGATTAATATTTGCCATAAGTTTGATCTTTTTTATGCTACAGGCCCCTGATTTTTAATATACATGTGCTTAGTTTGTCCTTAGACATGATGAATACATGAATTTGATATTTCTAATTTTAACACAAAAATAAAGCCATTTACAACTAGTATTTTCATATTTCACTCTACATCATTTACTAGTCTGCCAGAACAGACCCTTGGGTTTCGTTGTGCGCACACACAGAGAGTGATACAGGGTATGCATTGTGTGTCTGCATGCTCTCCCCAAGACTGATGCATGCTCTCCCCAAGACTGAGGGTAGAGCAATGCTGTATGTGTGTGATGTAGTCACACAATATGCATGATCTGCGCATGCACATACCGAAAGTCTAGGGTAACCGGTATGTGCTTGCAAACTAATCATTTACACCCAGGGTAAGCCCATGATTGTCCATTTCTAAATTAATTTAGCTATCGTAACCAAAACAATGCTCATACATTTGACCAGGAGTGCCGCAGGCTGAAGTAAAAATGAAATGGAATATGGGTCAATAATTCTTCTGATTTGTATTTTGGTAGAAAATTTGGCAGAGGGAAATTTGGTCAATGTTACCCAGTGTGCTTTCAACTTGAATTTGCACAGTTGTGTACTCACTACAAGTTATATAAAAGTGAAACATCTTCTTCAGATTATATCTGCCTCCTTCAGGACTGAAGATTCTAGTTTCAGGTGCTAAATGCAGGTTCGAGTAAAAAGGACCGTCTAGCTTATCTTGTATTAGTGGTCTACAGTTGGAATGCGAAACATTCCTGGGGATAATGAACAGTACCTTTAAAGAGTGCCCTCTCACCTAAACCATGATTAAACTGTACATACCTCAGCTCTTAGCGCAACGATGGCAGTTTCCATACGTCTAACCTTCTCCTCAGAAATCTGAAGCTCTGTGCTCTGGTCTGAAAAATAAAATACAAATTTGCAGGATTTACCTCTTTTTTCAAAACATTATCAGGGTGCTACAATAATTCTTTTCATCAGTTGCCTGATCGGGCAACCAAGTTTTCCAATCACTTGCCCGAACAAGAGTTTGTCTTTGATGGCCAATGCAAATTTGCATTTAGAGGAAAACTAGTATAAAATTGTTAGTTGCCCGATTGGGCAAGTGACAATTTTATTTACTTGCCCGACAATTTAATTTTGTTGCCCCGAGCATGCGGGCAAGTGGGCTTGTCGCACCCTGCATTATGATGAATTGAAGAAGTGTAATGCTTGTAACAGAGATCCAACTCTCCCGTTTTTGACAGGAGATCTCTCCCGTTTTCAGGCCAATTTCAGAAAACCTCTCGTTCTCCTGACAGAGTTTTAATTTCCGCTGCACAAGCTGCATGTTCCCTGTTTGAACTGTTTTTCCGCTTTGATATTTCGGATTCTCCCGTCCACGGCCAAATGATCCAAAACTCCAAAAGTTACCTGACTATAGCAGAATTATCTACCTCATGGTTCTGTGTCATATTTAAAAAAAAATAGGCCCAAGAATGCGCCAGAAAGCATGTGTAACCCTGGACCCCGGCCCTTAGGGACCTCGCGTTATGCACACATAATTCACACAAATCTCCAGTTCAATAGAGGATCAAATCTGAAGAATCTTCAGTTTAGGAAAGAGTTGCGGTTGGAATCTCTGCTAGTAAGTTAGTGGTATGACCTGGAACATGCAAGACTGAGAGCAAGAATGGCCTGGATGCCAAACTAGCAATCTTCCAGATGAACCCTGGGAAAAGTGCATTTGAAATCCTTTTGCATGACTTCATAGCTGGTCCCATGTCATGAGGTCGCACAATTTGGGTTACATGGTCAAAATTGGCAAAAATCATATTTTTTCATATGATGTAGGTACTTATACCCTCTTTCAATTTCAGAGAGTTTTCAAAAAAAATTCAGCTTCATTTATGCATAATTAGCTAATTAGTAGTGACAAGCTCCATAGACGCCAGTGTAAATGGAAATCTTTAAATGCGATTTTCTCAAAATCGATCCTTTGCACAAAATCAAGTGTAAAATTAAATTGGTACAAGGTATAAACTTCAAATCTT
>BQKZ01000401.1:59243-70248 GCA_036244855.1 Temnopleurus reevesii
GGGTGGATGATGAGAGGGAGAGAAAGGAAAGAGAGAGAGAGAGATGGAAATAGAGGGAGAGATGACAGTGGAGGGGTGAGGCACAAGTGTGATAAACAGAGGGGAAGCAAGCCAGGGAGAAAGAGAATTAGAAGAGGAGAGGGAAAGAGAGTGGGAGAGATGAAGAAGGGAAGAGAGGAGATGTGAAATGAGGTATAGAGGTGGGAGGAGAGGAAGATAGGATTAGGAGAAAGAGGGTTGGGAAAGAGATATAGGAGAGGGATGGAGAGAGAGAGCAAGATAGAGGCAGGGAGGCAAGGAAAGAAAAAGGGAGACTTGAGGTGAGGTAGAGAGGAGGAGGGAGAGGGGAGGAGAGGCTGGAGGGGAAAGAGGTATAGAGAGAGGCGAAAGAGAGAAGGGTAGGCGAGGGGACGTACATGTAGGGAGTAAGATTGTAATCTTGAAATAAAGAAAGAGAGACATATGGGGAGGAGGCAGATGTAAACAGGATAGACAATAACAATCATCCTCTAAATTGGTGATGAGCTTTATTGCCACATGTATGTCATGCTATGATTAGATACACACATGTGTGTATCAAATTATTGAACTTCACACATTTACAAACCATTTTCACACATTAACAAAGCTTTTTCACATATTTCACAATGCTTTTGTTTATCTAAGTACTGTATATCAACCCAGATAGCCTAGGTGTATACCCATAGGGCCATCGAGCACTGATACCCAATGTATTCATTGTAAAATATGCCGTTTTCAAGTTCCCATAGCATAAATTTCATACTGTTATTCTAAAACAGAACATTAGATTATGTTGCGAAAAGGGCCATTATTAAGCTTACGATATCAGTCCTGTCTCCACATGCTTCATTTGTTGTGCCACACACAATCATCCGGTAAAACAGAGTATTAGTTTTTGTATGCGAATAGGGCCACCAAGCCCTGCTCATCATGCATTTCTAAGTATTCAGTTTTCACATAAAATTCTGACCAACAGAAGATTTACCTTTGTGTGTGAAGAGGGCCAGAAAGCTTGAAGTCTCACTTTGTGTATTTTTGGCTTGTTATTTATTTTCACTCAGCTTTCCAGTGCAACAAGGCATTAGTCTATGTATGTGAAAAGGGCTACCAAACTTTCTCACTCAACATGCATGCTGATATCTCAGAATATATGATGAAAAATACAATGTATGAATTTCAATCGAACATCAGTCTTTGTACAAGCCTTATCAATGGGAGTGTCCCATTTGGTTCTAAAGAGTAGTACATGTATATCTTCCAGGCATGAGTTTAGTATACATGTGATCAGGGCCCAAAAGCCCTTTCACTACAGTGCTACAGTGCAGATCAGTTGCTTTATGTGAAAAGGGCTACATGTACAAAGCCTTCTCAACACTTGTGTTTCCCATAAGGTTGTAAACAGCAGTACAGATCTACAAGACAAAAATCTTTGCATTTGCATGTCCCATAAATTTGGTTGTAAACAGCAGTACAAATGTACAAAGCATTATTTACTGTATGTGAAAAGGGCCACCAAGTTTTCTCAATATGTGTGTTCCATTTGGTTTTAAACAGTGATATAGATCTACATCTACATCTACAAGGTAACAAACTTTGAATGTGAATAGGGTCATGAAGCCTTCTCATTCAACCCAAGTGTCTCATTATTTGGTTTCACACAGCAGTGAACCTGCATACCAGACTACGCTTGTCTGTCATGTGATATTTTATCTAAGGTAGATTGGAAACTACTGTGTATTGTTTATTATCTGCTTGAACAGGCTTGAGATTTATAACATAGGGAGGGGATTTCTCTACGTATAGCAAAATTGAACCCCCTATCTTAAAGCAACCTTAAAATTGAACCAAAATGGTGTTGATTGTCATCAGTCGATTTTGTGTGGAACAGAGTCATTTAAGATTTGGATGCTCAATTGAAATTCTATACAGCAATACAGATCTACAAGGCATTGATCAGCTTTTGTATACATGTGAAAAGGGCCGCCAAGCTTAAAGCCCCGGTCACATAGGACCCCGGAAGCAACATGATTCACCCCGACTCGTTGTTCTGAGGCACTTAACTGTGAATTAACAAAGAGTCGGGGTGAATCGTGTTGCTTCCGGGGTCCTATGTGACCGGGGCTTAATGTTTTTGTCCCATTTGGTTGTGAACAAATCTACAGATCTACAAGACATCATACTTTGTATGTGAATAGGGCCACAAAGCCTTCTCACTCAACGCGAGTGTCTCATTATCTGGTTTCACACAGCAGTGAACTTGCATACCAGACCATGCTTGTCTGTCATGTGATATTTTCTCTTCTATTGGAAACTATACTTGATTGTCGTAGTGTAAGGTGATCCTGTGGCAATTAAATGTCGATGATCACTTTCCTATGTCTGTTTTCATATTTTGACCTGGCTTTGATGATATGCAGCATGCTCTTTGTATACAGACAGATTTTGCATGGTTTAAAGAATGAAGTGCATGAAAGAAAAGAAGCTCATACATACATGTAGTATGTGGAATACAACTGTAGAATTACAGAGACAAAATTTACTGTGTTTGTGTGTGTCTGTAACATCAAGGAGAGACAGGAGAACTAAAGGGAGAGAGAGATGGGAGAGGGAGGGACTAGGAAAGGCGGTACTGGAGTAGTAAAGGTATAAAAGAAGATAGAGACTATCTAAAGTAAATGTTATATTCAATATGTGTCAGCTATATATTTTTGGTAGTACATTAGGTCTGTTTACTAACAGAAGATTCATTCATATTTCTTGTCAACTATGTTTTATTCATTACACTGGTCAATAATCATCGAGCTGCAATATTTGAAATCTAGTTTACATCCATTATTGCTATGTTGGGCAAGCACTGGTCAAGCTTTTGTGTTGTCAAGAACAACTCTTGTGTATCAAGAATACTGGTACATACAATTTGCCCTTTTTTTTTTTTTTTTTTTTTTTTTTTTTTTTTTTACTGTTAGCAGAATTCAAAAGGAAAACAGTTTGCTAGTTACAATTCACCAAAATGCCAACTGTTCCAGAATATGTGTACCAATATTTTCATGGAATGGTGGAGAGTATGGTTACTGTTGTCTTGTCTTGTCTTCTCTTACTTTTGTTCAGCTATTTGTTTGTTCACATTTTATTTAACAAGTATTATGCATATTCTGGGACTGCTGGGTTAGATCTCTGAACTCTTGATCCTATCCCAGTTTCTGGAGGTGTTTCATCAAGTTTTGTGGCAGCGACAAGTAGTCATTTTCCGACAGTTCCCATAGCAACTGTCAGCAATAATGCTTTTCATCCAATCACAATCAAGGAATTTGTCAGCGCTGACTAATTGTGCAACAAATCTCGACGAAACACTCCCCTGGTAACACAGTATGAGGGTGTATCAGAATTGATGTCTCATCAGGAATCGTAGAGTAACTTTATAGTGGATGGAAGAACTTTGCAAAATATTTTGGCTGTTCTTGGATGAAAGTATACCAAATTCTTGTTGTTTTTCATCAGTTTTTAATTTTTTTTTTAAACTTACTACATGTATATTGGAATGAACTATAAATTAGTCAGCAGGATATTAAACAATGGCCCCTGAAGGAGCAAAATGATTCATTTAGAGCAAAGAAAGCTTGCTGTGGAGAAAAGAAGGAGAAGAGTTTGTCCGTCTGAGATGCCAAAAGTCCTATGCATCAACAGATTGTAGGATAAAGAAAAACAAACCGCCCCTTGACAAACCCCTTTCCAGAACAAAATTAGTGTGATCTAAACAAAGTAACCTTAATTGATAAGAAAACAAACAAATCAAAGCTTTGATGATGGATATATAGTGTTGGAAGAAGCCATCGCAAAGTGTTTAAAGCAGATAATAGTTTTTAGAGCTCGCCTTGTTTTGCTTCTTTGAAAATGTATTAGAACTCCATGAAATGCCACCAAAGCATTACATGGTGATGCGATGGGACATCAATAAATAACACATGGTACACATGTAGGTATTATTTGTGTCATGGGATGGTCAGAATGGTATCCTGTGGTGGCAATTATCTCACATCATGTTTGAGATTCTGTGTCAGGGGTATGTAATAACAGCTGATGACTATAAAGTTGACTGCACTGTGGAGCTCGATTAGAATAAAACATACACATGTGCATTTATACATGAATGAGTTTTTATTACTCCAAATTTTGTTTCTGACATAGGAAAAGGTTTTGATACCTCAACTAGCAAGTAGCATGCTATTTTGCTGGTCCTATTTACCAGCTGTTATTTTATGTGTCTCAATGTTATGATATTTACATTATTTCATAAATTGTACAAATCTGTTTAGTTTTGGGTGTCACTGAATGAATTCCATTCAAATTCAATGTTCCGGTGCACAATGAAGGTTATTGCCTCTCGTAGTAATTTGATACTTCAAAAAAAGGTAGTTGATAGGGAGGAAGAGAGAAGGAGAAGAGGAGAGAAAGATTAAGGGNATGTCATGGGATGGTCAGAATGGTATCCTATGGTGGCAATTATCTCACATCATAGTTGACATTCTGTGTCAGGGGTATGTAATAACAGCTGATGACTAAAGTTGACCGCACTGTGAGGAGGCTTGATCAGAACAACACATACACGTATTATACTGTACATGTTTACTCAACAAAAATCTGAGTCTGACTTTATACATGTAGGTATCTTTTATAATGTTTGGAATTTGAAATTAATCCCTTAACTTTGGAGTCGGGGTAGTCCCTAGTACACAAAGTTTATGCAAATTGCATAATTGAGTAGTCAACGTTTAACCCAGAGTCTGCAATCCCAAGCAGATTCTCCCATCAAAACCAATATGAAAGGGGAGTCTTCTTCTATTCATGAGCAAGAAGCCACACAAGGAAATAGCATTGAAATGTTGTGCCTGGATGACATTTATAGGCTTATGAAAGCTGTTTCAATGCTATTTTAGGCTTACATAAATTTGAACTATTGACGAGAATGAATTGGCTGACATTTGTTGTTATATAGTTGTCTCAATATACATGTATTGGTTGAACACGAGAAACAAAGGACATTTACTGGTCAAGCGGGAGAAATTTATAATAGAGCAGAAAATCGTGAGTTGGAGATTTGTTGAATGGTCTCATAAGTAGAGATATCTCAGTTAACCAACGATTTTCCATATATGATGATATACATTTTGTTGAATGGTCTCAAAAGTAGAGATATCTCAGTTAACCAATGATTTTTCATATATGATGATATACGTGGTACTTGTTTGGTATAAAACAGGTATGGGGAAAGAGAGAAAGAAAGAGGGAAAGAGAACAAAAGATCCAAATAGGGGGCTGCAAAAGTAGAAGAAAAGGTTTTTCCAGAGTTTTGGTCTTTCTGTTTTTTTAATCCTATTTCTACTTGTCGCAAACTTCCAAGGGAATTAACATAAGAACAGAGTATAAGAATAAAACGATAAAATTCAAATCTTGATAAATCTCTTCTCGCAAATCTCGACAAGAAATCCGAAAATTCTCAAAATATTCAAAAAGATAAAAAAATTAAAGCATAAACAGGCGTAAATATTCAGAATTGAATGAGAAACGCCTTTAAATCTAAATTCATCATCATCATCATCATCGAGAGAGAGAGAGAGGGGGGGGGGGCAGGAGATGAGATTGGGTGGGAGTAGGAGATGGAGAGGAATGGAAGTAATATTGGACATTGTATCGATCGATGCTGATCTAAAGAAACCTGATGGATGTGAAGTTGTCTATTAACATGTAACACCTTCTCATAGAAACAGTTTGTTTTTACATGTACATGGTTGAGCCTTTATTCTGTACAAATTGTGGTTTTACAAAAAAATCAATTAAAGTACTTAATTTATACAATCCAATGTCACAAGTGCCTTACTTCCTTGTTTACAAATTGAACTGAACAAAAAGGTAGTCTTATGTCCAGACTCAATTACAGACCTGAGTTTACCTACTATTTCAATGTAGTAAAAAAACCCTCCTTGTTTAGCTTTTTCTATATACTTGTATGTTCACTTCATTTCCTTGTCATTTTGCTTATGATTAAGATTCTGCTAGGATCAAAAGCTCAAGCTCTTTTTGACTTCATAGTAAAAAAAAGTGTAATAAGTATTCATAAACTCGCTTTTTTTTTCAAACGAAGATACCCTTTAATGCATTTTCTATGGAAAGGGCTCAGCTGATTTTACTCATTTGATGATTTAGTTAATTGTACATGTACATTCTTCAATGAGCAGAGTCAGATCATATTACTGGCCCCAATCCATGTGCTTTCTGAGCACAAATTTCAGGTATACACAGTATCAACAGGAACCTGTTTTGAATTGATTTTTAATAGCATTGTTAATGAATGCCTTTAAAGGGTACCTGAGGTCAAGAAATGTAATGTTTATATTGGTTATGTGTGTATGAAATTATTGCAAAATGACGTTATTTCATTACATTTCATTTATTCAACACTTTCATAAAACAACAAAAACAATACATGGAAAATACAAAAATAGAAAAACATTCGACAGTTTAGACAGTACAAGTTAAAGTTGAAAGTGTATGGAAATCAACAGGAAGGCGGTGCCTTATATTATATTATAAATCATGATAAAAGTTGAACCTTATAAAACAAAGAATGACATACTTGTACAAAAAAGCCACAAACACACACACACACACACACACACACACACACACACGCAAATAAGCACACGCTTACATGGTGTTGATTTATTTGTTTAGGAGTTAGAAGCAAATGAACCGCTTTATGAATTAGGCCCTGTGCGAACCGTTTTTGTTTTGCATCCCATTGTTTCTGTTTCGCTGTGTGAACTAGTCTTTGTACAGTTATCTTTTGATTATATTCTTGAGAATCAATCAGTCTTAATAATTTTGAAAAAAATTTATAATGTCATGGAATGTTTTGTATTGGATATGTATAATTCTGAAACAAATTATTATTTTTTTCGCCACGAATACCCTTTGATTTCTTCTTTCACATTTTGTTCTCTCTCTGCTGCAGATCATTGGACATGAATATGACACAATCAAGAAGGATATCTCCACACCATACTTTGAGACAATCTATTCATTATTGGATCATTATAGCCCCAAGTACAGACTAACATTCGGTCAAGCGCTGGCAGATAAACTACAAGAACTTCAGGGAACGGATCTCGATAATAATGAAGAGGAGGAAAATTGAATTAAATGCGCGCTTCCTTCGTTGCCCAATAACAGATGAATACCATGAAGAAAGCGGACATGCAGCTAAGGATTAGACTGAAGAAGAATTATTCTAGATGAATGTAGGCTTACATTGGGCAAGCGCTTGCCGATAAACTACAAGGACTTCAGGGAACAGAGATTGTCAATAATGAGAAGGAGGAAAATTAGATGTGTGCTTCCTTCGTTGGCACAACAACAGGAGAGTAGAATGAAGAAAGTGGTCATACAGCAGAGGATGAGACTGAACAAGAATTCCTCTAGATGAATATGCACATACTTACGTTTGTTCAAGCACTGGCTGATAAACTACAAGAACTTCATGGAACGGAGTTCAATAATAATGAGGAGGAAAACTAGGACAAAATAAAAGCTTCTTGAATTGGACTGTAACAGATGATGAAGAGAAATATGTAAATATATTTAAGAGGCTGAAAAAGCATTCTTCCAAATGAAAATGTACAGGCTAAAATTTTGTCATGCTCTCACCGATAAACAGCAAGGACCATAGGTATTTATACTGACTAGGATGAAATGCCTAGCTCAAAACTCTTTCTATGTAGTGCATTCAAGTGAGTGATGAAGGAAAGACCACAAGATGAATATGGGATACAAATTTTGAGAATTTTTTTGGGGCAGACTTAAGATTCTGGCATTTCCAGCATTTGATGTGCAAGGATGATGGATGATTATAAAGAAGAAACCAGCGAACTATTAAATTCAACAATTATATCTTTTCTGGCCCAAGTACAGGATGAAAATACATGTATGGCATCACTGTGGCCTTTGATGTGCAAGACCAGCCGCTGGAACAGTTTTCCTTGGTCTATTACTGCATATTCATGACTGCTTATGGAAAAGGAACCAGAGGATTGTTGAAGATAATCCACAAGCAACTTGGGGGCTCAAACAGAGAATGAAAATATGGTGATTTATTGGCCTTTGATGTGCAAAGCCGGTGGATAGAACAGTCTTCCTTTTTCTACTACTGCATGATGATTGGCATTTCATAATAATAGTGGCTGCATGTATAGTGCACAGGTCCACCTTTCGGTGCTCATGGCACTTTAATTGAAATTATAAATACAAAGTTTAATCAGAATAAACTTTGAATGCAGTAATCACTTAATATATATTAAGCAAGATAATTCATCACTTTTTTGTAAAGGATGAGCATAACATTTCAAGAAGTCTGAGTGATGATAGAATGAGCACACTCTTCCATTCTAAAAAGAGTGAGATGAAAGTGGGTTAGCCCTATCCTCACTCAGATATGAGTGAAACAACAATCTTTTGAGAGTGAAAATGTTCATTCTTCTCGAAGTAGTGATGAATATGCTTGCTTATTATATTTTACAGATCTTCCCCACCCACTCCCTCAAAATTTTGATCTAAAAGAGTAAATATTAATTTATCTTTGGAGGGAGGGACTTTTGATCATTCCAAACCTATGTTTCCATACAAATTTCAAGTCTAGATTTTCATTACTATTTCCCGATTCAATTCAATGGGGATTGCTTTCCTCCTCTCTTTTTTTAGCATTGTCACCCTTTTTTTGCAGTATGAAAGAAGGCGAGAGGTCTGTAATTAACCAAAAGGAAATCTTTGTAAATAGCAAGATGGCTTCCAAAGTACCTCATTTGTATAGTTGGAATTGCAAATCACTTTGTATTTATTGAATAAAAGCATTGAATGTAATTATGTGCTGCTGCTGTTGTGAAGATGAATTCGATCATAAAAATTATCAAAAATGTATTGTGTGGTGCTGCTAAGTAATTTTTGTGTGACCATGTGATGTGTGAAAATGAATTGTGAATACAGTAAAACCTGTCTATAGTGGCCACTGTCTATAGTGACCACCTGTGTATAGTGGCCACTGTCTATAGTGACCACCTGTGTATAGTGGCCACTGTCTATAGTGACCACCTGTGTATAGTGGCCACTTAAATTGATTACCTCCAGGTGAAAATACATGTTATAGAACCTGTCTATAGAGGCAACTTGTCTACTGTGGCCACCTTTTCTGTTTCCTTTGTAGTGACCACTATAGACAGGTTTGACTGTATATATTTGACACTGAAAATTATGTAGTAAAATCACAGATCTACTTTTCCTACCATAGAAACTCATGCCTTTTCCAACTCATAGAATATGTAATATATAATGAGAATGCACCACTTTATTCACAGACAACAGAATTGATTTCTCATTGTTTTTATGATTTTGAATGTAAAATGCATGTGTCTGTATTATGATTAATATTAGGGATCAAAATGACTGTGATGATAGTGATTTTCATCATGCTGATGATAAATATTGTAAGTAATTAACTTGTGAGCTGTTTAGCTGATCAAGCTTTTGAAAAAGGTTAAACAAAAAATATATGAAAAAAAATGAAAAAAAATAATGCCATTGCAGAATTTTGTACAATCATTCATATGTATTGTCATGATTCTAAACAGCATTGTATTGCATTGCTTATGATGTTCAAACATACAGATGTCACTATAAACAATGTAAAAAAAAAAATCTGTTTTGCTATGGAGATAAAAAGTTCAATGTTATGAACAAGAAGTGACCATTTTTACTTGCAAATAAAATCAAGATGAAATGCCGGTTAGCCTTTGAATGAAAATTATGTTATGTCTTCTAAGTGCTATGTACACAAAATAATTTTTGCTGCATTTTATCAAATTACTTCATGAGAAATATGGAAATTTCAATTTGATTTGTCACAGTCGCTGTCGACTCGAAGAACAAGTCACATTTTTTGCTCAGCTGATTATTGTCACATCACAGCTATGATTGATCTTTGACGAGGCGCCGTGGTGTAGTGGTCATGACTCTCGCCTTTCAACCAGAGGGTCGTAGGTTCAAGTCCCACTCATGGCGTTAATTTCCTTCAGCAAGAAATTCATCCACATTGTGCTGCACTCAACCCAGGTGAGGTAAATGGGTACCTGGTAGGAATATTTATTCCTTGAAAGGCCACGTGCGCTAATGAAGTGGCTGCCGGGCTAAAGCCAGGGTGGTAATGCTGCAATAGTAGAGCGCTTAGAGAATTCTTCATAAAGAGCTGATAATCGCTTTTTAAAGCCATTCACTATTATTATTATTATTATTATTATTATTATTATTGTTATTATTATTATTATTATTGACGAGCCCTCTCGTCCACTACCCAATCTGTCACAAGCATTTCTTGATTTTTTCGTTCACTTACTGATCTGTGACAGTCATATGGGGTGTTGCTCAAAATCAACTGCAAATCAACTGCAACTTTGCTTATTGTAACGAGCATTTTCATTCGCGTACGGTATGCGCATTTAACAAGACGCGCATGAAACAATGATTGTGATTGGCGCGTTCCGATCAACTGCAACTTGCGATCAATTGCAACTTTTGAGCAACACCCCATAGTCAGACACTTGCTTCTTTATACAATTGGGACGTCATCTGAAAGTAGTCGACTGAAAGCGATTTTTAGAGTGAACGAATGAGAGCATTTGACATGTTGACATCGGTTGAACTTTACTTCCAGTCGACTGTGACTGTGACAAATGAAATTGAAACCTCCATAATGTACCATATGTCCCCCAAAAAATGACAACAGGGCTTTCAGGATTAATAACTTTTGAAAATGAATATGAAAATAGATGCGGTTTGGCATGTCGAATATATAACTTTTCATCTATATTTGGTGAAAATTTCATGAGATTTGCTTCAGTGGTTACAAAGAAATGAAGCTTTTTGTATCGGATGTCATAATTCC
>BQKZ01000401.1:78583-120592 GCA_036244855.1 Temnopleurus reevesii
ATTAATCATAGGGATTGTTGCTAGAAAGTGATTGATTGCAAATAAACTGCAAATCAGTTGCATATTGAAATACGCACTCCAATCTACGCTTCGAACAAGACGCGTTACAATGATTTTGAGTGCCGATCAACAGTAAATTACAATCCATTGCATCTTTCTCCAAGCTTGGCTTGGATATCTATGATACGTACCTCTGGGTTAGGTGTAAATGCCTTCTCTCTGCAGACAGGACAAACAGATCGTGGAAATGTCCGTAAACATTCAATGAGATACACTGCTACTTTCTTCAATGAAGGTGAAGGTTCAAATGGCGGATCCCTGTTAGAAATTTATCCACAATAAAACAAAATAAATAGACAGAACCTAATGACGTCATTGGTATTTTAATCCACTACTTTGAGTTTCATGCTCAAGAAGCTACAGGTATCTTCAAGTGGAAAATATTCATTCTAATGTGGAAATAGAAAGAACATATACACAAAAATTAGAGTTGATGTCAGAGAACACATTACAATTCCACATGCCAAAAATAAACAACATTATTTTGTGATCATCAACTTTTAAACTGAAAGAAGATTCATTTTTTTAGATATAACATCCTTCCCCAAGATAGATGAAAGATAAATGATTCATTGAATTAAGATCGTTGCAGGTTGCAATTCGCCTCTTCATATTGAAATTGTGATTCATTGGCCGTATTCCGATAGCGGGGTTTAAGTTAACCCTGGTCTAAACCTGTGGTTTAAGTATGGAAAGCCAAAAGAGGCTTGAATCTATAACAGTCGATGTTTAATTTACCAACACATATGGTACTCATATTATTTAAAACTGTCTCGGAGTGAAAACCTGAATAGTTTTCTTCATTATTAGAGCATTGGAAAAGAGAGAAGTTAACATAACAATTATTCAATGTGAATGAAGGTTTGGCACTTTTGGCTACCCATACTTAAACCACAGATTCAGACCAGGGTTAACCTAAACCTCGCTATCGGAATACCGGCCATTATGTTTAAAATATAACGGAATACAAGATTTTGTCCCCGAAATCACCTTATGCATGTAATATCAAAAGTTTGTGATATCAGTGCTCTTTATAACGAGGTCTGCCTGTACTTACTTTGGCCTTCTTCTCAATGGAGGTTGAACACACTGTCTACCGATCTCTTCTGTCTGAGCTATAAACATCTTGTGAAACAAAATTGGAAAGTTGTTCTCTACATTCTCAACCCTGAGGACAAAAGAATGAAAGAAAGACAAATGAACAGAAAGTAAATTCAGGTAATAATAATAATAATAATTGAATTTATATAGCACTTTTTCCAGAGGATACAAAGCGCTGCTTAAAAATACATATAACAAAAAATAGCTACATTATGAATTATAAAGATGGGTTTTGAGGTGTTTCTTGAAAAGGCTGAGTGATTTGGTATTACGGAGAGATGCGGGGAGACTATTCCAGAGTCGTGGGGCCAAGGATTGAAAAGAGTTGAAACCGGCTTGTTTTTTAGACTTCAGAATCTTAAAGGAAGGGGCACAGCTGGAACGGAGAGAATATGACGTTTTCTGCTGTTGAAAGAGTGAGGAGATATAATGAGGAATTGTCTGCTCTGTTCCACAAAGCATAAGGAGGGAAGCAACCAGAGAAACAGAAAAAGTGGCCACTGTAGACAGGTGTCCTGTATAGATAGATTATGTAACACACATTTTCATCTGGAGGGAATAAATCAAGGTGGCCACTATAGACAGGTGGTCATTTTAGACAGGTGGCCGCAAAAATAGGTTTGACTGTAACTGACAATGAGGTAAAGTTCTAATGATTAAGCCAATACATTTGTATCCAATAGGTGGACAGTGTCACTTTTGATGTTTTGGCAAAATTTTCCACCATACAGAAAGCTGAATTTATAGACACAAGATTAGATAAAAGAAAAACACTGAGAACATTACGTCTATTTTCAGCGCAATGTCCTTTATTGGAAAAGCTACACCATGAAAATAATCAGGATTTGTAAGTTAAAATTTGCGATTCACATTCCAGCGTTTTCCCCAAATCCTTTGCATGACGTTGATTTCCTACAGCAAGAAATTTATCCGCATTGTGCTACACTCAGTCCAGGTGAGGTGAATGGGTACCTGGTAAGAACATTTATTCCTTGATTACAGTAAGTGCACTGGCGTACGCTGGACTAAAGCCAGGGTAACAATAGTGTATTAAAGCACCTTGAGCATTCAACACAATGGTTACCTGTGCTTTCTTGCATCTATCATTCTAAATCTAAATTTGTTGCTTTTCATACTAATCAATGAGGAAAATAATACGTGTTGCCAATTTAAGCATCCATCAAAGATTAAGTTTGATCTCCCTACAACACTGTCACTCTTCACTTACATTATTTGATGTTCTGGATAGAGATCAGGTACTTTTAATCTGAACTTCATGAAGTACTCTGCCTCTCGTATCGTAATGAGGACAACGCCGGACTTTTGCTTCATCTTGATCTCGTCTTTTTCCGTGATCAGCTCTCGTTTGACGAATGAGATCTCTTCACTACACACAGTGAATGGGTTATCGACTAGGAACTGTTGGACGAACTTTGAAATGTGGAGGAGCTGTGTTGAACAAGAAAGAAAAAAGAATGCTGTGAACGTTTGTTTGAATTGGGAGATCATTTGCAGTGTATTGATTAACTTATTAATCTTATCTACATTGTTGCATCAAACTATGAGGTTATTTTGAATCTTGACTTTTCAACTAACAGTAATCCTACATCTTCTTCTTCTTCAGATTACATCTGCATAAGATCAGGGCTGAAAATTATGACGGCTAGAATGACATATGTGTGGATAGCTAGGTTCAGGTGCTGAGTGCGGTCTACCAACAATCCGAAAGAAAGATGACCCAATACTAAATCTAAAAAAGTCCCAAAACAATTTTACCTGTGGTTTGCCCAGTATCGTCTTTGCTTGTTGATCACATACTTTAGTGAGACCCTCTTTGAGTTTGTCAGGAAGAGTTTTACTCTTGATCTCAATGATGATTGCATCGTCTGGGTATTTCTCTGGAAACTGCATGCAAACCTCCAGCTTCTTGTATTTAGTTTTTCTGCAAAGTATTGAAAAAAAAAAGAAAGTTAATTATTCTTCTTGTCACCTTGCACCTGTAACTTGATGTCATGTATCAATCTTCCTTAATTTCTTAATCTTTTATCTATTACATCTTCAAGATACCTATACAGCACCGTCCCCCCCCCCCCCCCCCCCCCCCCCCAACCACACTTGCCGAGAAGAGCCCTTGTATTGAATGGGTGACCCTGTCTAAACTAAATAAAGAATAATTATATTAATCATCATCATTATCATCATCATTAGTATCATCATCACTAACTGTGCTTTCTTTTGATAAGATATCCCCTTTGCACTAATATTTCCAGGGGACCCTGAATAAAATGTTTTCAAAAAAATCCCTAATACAAGCCTTTCAATCCAAAGAATGGAAGACGATGAATGATTTGTTTAAAGAAAAGAGAAGAAACCACCTTTCCCATAGGACTGTGTGGTATTATCAAGATTAATAGGATAACTCTTTTGAAATGGCCTTGAAACTCTCTCAAATAGTCAAAAATGTATATTCCTTCTTTAAAATTCCTAATGGATGGGAGGCTTACAGAAAGATGATCAAAAGAACACAAAGTAACATCTAAATTTTGGGATGTTGAATGAATTGTGAAGTTTTCACTAGTGGTGGAATACATTAAAAGGTCATTTTTTTTCAGATAAAATGATAGGAGATGATTAGAAACTACACTGTACTTTAATAAACCACAAAGAACATCTCAATGATATATAGGTCTGAATGCACCTTAAACCACATCTTTTGTTTTCCTGTACCGGTGGTTAAAAAACATAAATGTGAGCATGAAATAGTTGCTGATTAACTACGGTCGTACAATTAATACAGAATGTTTTCTTACGTTATCCTTATCCTAACTGCTGCAGGATGACAAGCGACAATCTCGGAACCAGGAATTTCATCTATGCATCGGTTTCTCACATCCTCCAACTCTTTGTGAATGAAATCCATATTCGACTGCATGCTGGCTGGAAAAGAAATTAAAATGAAACAATGAAATATATATGAAGTGGTGGTAATGGTTATTGCATAGCTGCCAACTATTACTAATTTTTAGTAATCATTACTAATTTTGGTAAAATAAGCACCATGCATTTCAATGTAATATATGCGAAGATTAGTAATTTGTAGCAGGATTATTACTTATTTCCATCAACTCATGTTGGCAGCTATATTATTGGATTCATGGATGGTTTTGATTGGATATTTCCTGCTCCGAACCCTTCTTCCTTGATATTTTTCCTTGATGTTCTTCTAAAAAGGAGGAGGGGCCACCCGGCTCGGAGGGAACATCCAATTCAAACTTGTCATGCATCTTGACCACTAAGGCCTTGGTTGCATAAATCGATCACTTCTCCTTCCCCTCCTCATCCCCGTTCCTCCTCTTTCATCATGCAACTCTCCTCCTACTCAAACCCTCCTCCTTCCTTTCTCAACATCTTCCTTCTTTCCACCCACCTCATCTGTAAATTTCTCCTCCAATTTTCTTCAGTCCTTCCTTCTTCCTCCCCTGATCTTTTACATACATCGGTTCTTTACATTTTACAGGACCTTCACACAACCCACTGGAAAACATAACTCAATCAGACCTATAACCATTGTAATAAAAAAAGAAAAAAAGGACAAGAATCTGAAGCGGCTTTCCATGCAGAAAGTTATCAGATTTCAAAGGAGGAAGGATACAACATTACAAGAGAGAGAGTCCCCAGCTTGGCCCTTCTCGTTATCAATGATCTAACCTCCTCAGATCATCGCCCCTCTCCTCCTCCTATCAGACTCTGCCTCCTTCATATCTCTTATTTCTACACTCTTCTCCAGTTCACCCTCTCATTCTCCTCTGACTCCATGCTAGTCTGGCCCGGGCGTAGGCCTAGCAACCCCCTCCCAAGTCCCATTCATTCTAATCTCAACACAACACATCTCTCTCTCTCTCTCTCTGTCTTGTTGCCCCTCCGATTTCAACCCCTACTTCCTCTCCTTCCTTTTCCTCCTTCTCGTTGTTGTTGTTGAGGTTTAGGGGCGTTTATCAATCCTACTGGATTATCTACGCCAACTGTTGGTAAACAATTATGTTGGTAAACAATTATCTCTCCCCCCCTTCTATATACGTCACGATTCCCCATCCACTCTCCCTCCCTTCTTCCCCTCCTTCTTCTGCTTGATTAAACGTAGCTTTTCAGTGACATGAATTGATATGAATGGGACTACAATAAAGAGCCAATACATGGATGACAAGTTTTTAGTAGGGTAATTCAGCTCTTAAAATGCATGTCTTAAGTAAATCTTAACGTTATCTTGAAAGAAAGATTATTTGAAAAGGCAAATGTATAATAATATTTTGAATTCTGTAACTAAATTTCTGTAAAAAGTTAATTATATTCAAGAACAAAACATTCTCACCTTTTTTGGCTTTTAGCAGACTGGTGCAATATTTACGCTGTTAAATTTGTCAGCGATGCACGTGGACAAGCATGGTTCATGGATCGAGAAATGATAACAGTCTACATTACGTCATTCGCTAATGTGGTTTATCCGGCAAGTTGTCGGGCAAGGTCTCCATGAAGAGAGTTTTTACCTGGAATTAGAACCAAATATCTCACAAAATGGGACGAAAAGTAGTATTAGCGACCTGCACACTTAATCAATGGGCTATGGACTTCGAAGGAAACTTTGACAGAATCTTGAAGAGTAAGTTATACTTCTAAATTTAGCTCAAATATTAGGATGAAGAAACAAATTGTTGAGCGGAACCGTCCATGGACGTGCAGCCCCAACTCTGGGCCTGGCATTTGGTGGTTGACCGCTGCAAATTCTGCAGGGCCAAATTACAAGATATTGGAACTAGGTTTGAATTAGACCGATAAAACGGGTCTATTTCGATCAGGATTTGCTTCGCTGAGGCTATCGCCTGGCTTAGACCGATAAAACGGGTCTATTTCGATCAGGATTTGCTTCGCTGAGGCTATCGCCTGGCTACGCATCCTTCCTCAATAGACCGTTAACGCCGCTAGAGACGCCTGTGATGAAGCCCAAAATACCCTCGGCAAATGGTGGTCCCCACCAAAAATCACGATAAAAATCATGAAAAATGGTGTAAACCACCATTTTCCGACCCTAAAATAATGTAATATATATTAATAATGATAAATGGAAGGAAAAACTTACCTTTTATCCCATTTCGCTACCTATAAAGTACCATTTTAGGGCGATATCTGTGGCACGGCAGCTCACGCAATCTTGAAAACAGTACGAATGAGCTAAAATGAAAGACTTTCCCTGATTGGCTGACGATTAACCTTTAACCTCAAAAAGTCGATCAAATCAATTAGGATCGAGAAGACGTCTGTGGTACCCTCTGATTTCACGCGGAAAACACGGATTTTAATTATTTTTTTTGGAAACCTTCAAGGTAATCTTAAAAAATATATATTTCTTAATCGTATTAATACTTGTGTTAATTTAATATAGACGTAAATTTGCTTATTTTCGTGAGGGTGCGCGGCAGCACCCTTTCTCCCATTAACGCTGTGTATTAATCGAACAACAACCTGCACTACAGGCTGAATTGGGGCGTTTTCTGACTCTCTGGAGGGGGCACCACCAAAAGTCAGAAATCGTTAAAAAAAACCCTCCGAGAGTCAGATTTTTCTGTCTAGGTTTGAATATGGTGATGATGAGATTTATTTGAAATTGAAGGAGTGTATTACTTTTTTGTGATGAAGTAGGTCTACCAGAAACTGCTTAAACGGTTACTCCAGGCCAAAAATAACTTGGTTTGATTAAAAGCGCAAAAATTAGACGAACATATCAAAAAAAGTTTGAGCAAAATCGGACAATGAATAAGAAAGTTACGAATTTTTGAAGGGTTTTTAAAAATAATTTAAATAGTTATAATTTTAGCAAATTGGCAACTTTGCATCACATGACATCAAATAGTGATGACGTAGGTGCGTCACTTCTTTACAATGGGCTTATTATATATCATTGCTTTTTAATCCGTCTTTTTAATCTTTAGAGAAAATTTTGTTGATGGATAATGTTCAACACATATCAAGCAATTATGTTCAAGAAATATATATATTCAAAATAAGTTTTATATGAAAGATGAAATGATAAATTATGGAATAATGGAATATGATTTTAATAAACAATAAATAAGGAGATGATTTATTCATATAAAGAATTGCTCTAATTAAGAGAATTTGAATATTTTCAACACTAATTTAATGACGTATTTTGTTCCATCGATTTCAATGTTGCTATAAATTGATTGCATAAATATGAAAAATAATGTGTCAATAATCATTTTCTTTTATATTATATTGTTTTTGTACAATTTATCATGTATGTTTTGTTTTTCAAATCATATTTTCTTTTTTTTTGTATCATTTTGGTTATTGTAAATCCAAAGAGCATTCCTTTACCATAATTTACAGTAGTAAACAATAGTTTGCTTCCGTGCAAGCGTAACTATAACACAAAATACATATTTCTTATAAAACATATTGTTTATTAAAATCATATTTATTTATAAAATTTTGTTATCTTTTGTTCGTAAACAATATTTCAGAAGGTATAATCAAGAATATATATTCAACGAGATGAATTCCTTGAGAAAAGGAACTATTTATGCGCCTATGGCATTTAAACAGAACATTAAAAAACAAAGAGATAATACACTCACTCTAGAGAAGTGACGAACCTACGTCATCAACACGTCATGTCACGTGACCTGTAGTTACAAATTGGCCAAAAATATAACTATTTTGAAAATCTTAAGATATTTTTCAAATATTCATAACTATTTTATTTGTTGTCCGTTTTGGCTCAAACTTTTTTTCATCTGTTTGTCTGATTTTTGCGCTTTGAATCAGAGCAAGAAATTCTTGGTCCGGAGTCCTTCTTTAATTTGTGTGAATAATTATAGGCCTACATGTAGGCCTAGGCCTAGGCCTACATGTAGGCCTAGGCCTAGGCGCCTAGTCATACTGACTAACTAGCTTTTTTTTAATATTAACGTTAATTCATTTGCTGTGTCAATTTTACTTCCAGTGCCAGTGGAATGGTTCGGTACTTTGCACTTGTGAAACGGGAACTGAAATTTAAGTAGGAAAAGTTTAGTTAAACCTAAGTCAAGTTTATTATAGAAATTAGAATGGTCAAAAAATAAATGAAATCCTAAATATCTTCTTAGTTATCAAAAGTTGTGTAAGATATGGCAAGCACTTGATTTCATTTCCTTTATTGTATTAAGAATTTAATATTATTTGTTCAAACTTTAAGATGGGAGCAAGGAAGGTGTTTATTTTATCCACCATAACATTACATGTAGATCTAATTGTTTGAAAAGCATTAAGTTCTTTTTTTGCGGGGACTAAGGCTCAATGACTTCATCATGAATGGACCTAACAATAATGTCAATTTAGAAAGGAAAAAAGGAGAAATTTCTCTCATGATCATTTGGCAAACTAATTGAATTTTAGAATGTTCCATAAGTGGAAGATTTGAAAAGCAAGGTCTGGAATAGAAGTAAAAAAAAATCGAAGGATGTAAAAAATTAATATTGTCAAGTAAAATTGTTCAAAATAATTGTGGCTATGCAGCTTCATTGACAATTAAGATTGTATGTTCTCTGTCCTTCATGAAGATGATGTGACTATAAATATATCAAACAAGTACGACAAATTTTTATCCATTATACATTTTATTTTCACTGTATAATAGTATCTTTTGACAAGATGTTCAGTTCATTTGCTTTTTTTTTAGGAGAGATAAAATGACAACTTACAATTTTTGTAGCTTTCACGCTATGCATGTCTTGAATAAACAAAAAACAGATTTATCAGGAAGAATACCAAGCAAGATGCTTTCTAAGAGATCAGGAAAGAAAAGGAAAGGAAGGAAGAAATAGAAATAGAGAGTAAAAAAAAAATTGAAATGAAAGAGTAGGAATAGAAAATAAATATATAATGATATTTTGTTACCTGTTACACTAAAAAGGCAAAAACAATTTAGGACCACGGGGCCTCGAGAGACAGAGAGAGAGAGAGAGAGAGAGAAAGAAAGTCAGTAAACTACATGTATTCTACATTGTGCACATATTGAAAAGAAAGTGAGAGAGAGAGAGAGAAGGAGAGAGTAAAATTACTTAGTAACGCCATCCATTTGTACTGTAATTAGATTACGACAGGATGTAGGCTGTAAGCAGAGGATGGTGTTGCAACTTGGACAAACAATGCTGGCTCAGCGAGAATTAGGATATTNGCCGACGCACTACCGCACGCTTCCATAGGATTGTACACAAATTGAATACATCGCGCGCACCTGGTCGCTATTCTCCGGGTTTGCCAAAAGTTGTGTAAGATATTAAGCACTTGATTTCATTTCCTATTTCTTTACACCCTTTATAATTTTGTATTAATTGTTTAAGGTGGGGGCAAGGAAGGTGCAGATTATTTTATCCCCATAATGTTAGATCTAATTGTTTGAAAGGCACAAAGTTCCCTATATTTTCCGTTCACACTAAGGCTCGGTGACTTCATCATAATGATTATTAGAAAATTTAAAAAATGAAATTTCTCTTTAAAAAAAAAAAGAAGGATGGTAATGGCAAACTGACTGAATAATGAAAATGTTCAGTACGTAGAAGATTTAAAAAAAAAAGATCTGGTACATGGTTCATTGAAAAATTAAGAGTATCAATAAAAATTGTTCACAACATTTGTGGCTATTAAAGCAGCTGTAAAAGTATGACTATCTTCATTGTGAATAAGGATTGTATTGCATTTTTGTCCTTGATGGAGACGATAATGAATGAATGTGAATGAAAATATCAAGAATCAAACAAGTAGAAACATGCCAATTTGAATCAAACTTTTTGATCCGTTATACATTTTAGGTCCATGTGTAACAATATCTTTTGACAAGATGATCAGTTATTTTTCTTGTTATTTTTTTTTTTTGGGGGGGATGGGGGTAGATATGACAAATTACACTTTGTTTAGCTTTCAAATTGGATTTAAAGTACAATTAGATCAGGAAGAATAATGGAAAGAAAAGGAAAAGAAGATTAAATAAATAGAAAGTAAAAATTAAACACCAAAGAATAAGAACAGAAAAGGGGAGTGAAAGAGTAGGAAGAGCAAAAGAAAGGAATGTAAAAGCTGCGATAATACATAGTGCACGGAAGAATATTTGGGTACCTGCTATTACTATAGAGCAAAAATCAATTTAGATAATGGGGGGGGGGGTATCCATTGTTCTGTTCTGAGCATTTATAGTGAAGGCAGACAACTACATGTACTCTGAATTGTACTGTGTGGAAAGAAAAAAAAGTGAGAGAGAAAGAGAGAGGGAAAGAGAGTGAGTTAGAGAGAGAAAGACAGAAAATCAATGAGTATAGTAACACCATGATGCAACTACATGTATTCTGCATTGTCAAAAGAAAAGAAAGTGAGAGAGAGAGAGAAAGAGAGAGTCAAATAATACTAAGTAACGCCATCTACTCGTACTGTAATTAGATTACGACAGGATGTAAGCTGTAAGCAGAGGATGGTGTTGCAACTTGGACAAACAATGCTGGCTCAGCGAGAATTAGGATATTAGAACTTCCATGCACTCTGTCACAACATCCTCTTTGTATGTGTTCATACTTTTTCATAGCAAATTTGAGGAGGGTGGGGGGCGGGTCTTGTCAAATTTTACAATTTTTTGTGATCACTGATTGGTAGGTGGTTACTACACATCATTTTGTGTAATTATGCCGAAAAATACAATCTGTCAGAGATATTAAGTTTGCTGTCAATGGATGAAAGAAAATCAAAATCAACTTACTATATATCAAAGTCTGAGCGACTGTATATGTTTACAATGGAAAGTCATCAATTGTGTTAGAGGATCCATCCTTGAATTGGCAAGTTGGCCAGCTTATGTTATGCTATCTTGAGTAACTGTCTATTAGATTTAGCAAAATTGTATTCTTTTCTAGAAAAGCAGACAAAACAAGCCCACCAATACACCAATACACCAATACACACTCGTGGTATAATTCCTGATGACTCATTCAAAATTCGTAATATCAATTCATTTTCTGTACCATATGTGCAAATAATTATATGTAAAAAAAAAAAGATTAGGAGTTGTGTACTAGACATATTAGATATTGTCAATCTTGTTTGCACAAAGTTTATGATAATAATCAGAAAGATAAATCCTGTTAAAACTTGAATTTCATGTATAATATTACCATGAGATTATTCCTCTTGTGGTCTACTCTTTTTCATCACGTCCTGTCTCACTGTTTTTAACCCTGGTGTCAGGAGATCTCCTATAACGTGAGCAAGTACCTCATTATACTAAGTGTCCATTATTAGATCTACAAGTTAGTTCAACCTTTCTTTTATTTGTATCATTACATATTTCACATTTTCCTTTATTTGCGGTTTGTCCCTCTTTTCTGTACGTGAAGGTATAGCGATTGCAAAGGAAAAGGGAGCAAGGTACAGACTAGGACCAGAACTAGAAATCACGTAAGTAGCAATATTCAGGAATTCACATAATGATTTTTAAGCAGCACCTAATAGCCAAGTGCACTCTACACTACTTTCAGTTGTACAACCTTATGACCAATTTTGCTAATTAATACTGAAATAAGCTATACGTCATTTCACGGCAACGTACTGTACTTTTTTTTTTCTTAAATTGTTTACTTCAAATAATAATATGTAATAATTTATTTTCTTTAACTTTTTTTCAAAGAGATGATTTTGTTTCACTTTGTTTTGTTGTAAAGGCGATACCAACACAAGCTGTGCTTTCAGGGTACTCGCCTCCTTTATTTTGTTTTACTTGTGTTGTTATTTGCATTGATTATGTATATGAAAAAGGAAATAAATAAATTCAATTAAAAAAATTCAATACTTTATGAAATATTACATTTCAGTCCCCTTGTCGTGAGACGACGTATTAGAGCATGTATTGGTGTTTGCAAAATTGGTCATAAGACGGAAAGGTGTGCCGTGTCCGATGGCCTTAAACTAAAGCTAAAAAGTATACAGAAATAAGTTTCACATTGTCTTTACCTATTGGAGTATTGAGTGATAAATGATTATGATAGAGCAACCTACACTGAGTTGTAAAGATGCCATACGTTCTGCTCGATAGTTGGTTTTCCCGTATGGGGATTATTGAAATTCATTTTTGTCTGTTGGAAAATTACATATTTTCAGTTTTGTTTCAAGTAAATGTACCAGTATAATTTACTTCACCACATTTTTTCAGACGTTTTTTGATCAGATATCTTAAAGGTAAAGGAAACGTAGCTTATTGCAAAGTATTCTAATGAATGGGTTAGATAATAGGGAAAATATTTTGCTTGCGAGCTAGTATAAAAAGTATACTTTACAACACAACGAAAACACAATAAGAATGAAATTTATTCAATGGCTATCCTTTCAAACAATGTTTATAAATACTGATTGTAATGTTTATTTGATTCTCTTTATGTTAGACTTGTACACAACCAGGAATCAAATATCAAAATGTGCTAATAATGTCAAGGCCATGTAGCTTGAACACTGATTGTAATCACAAAAACGTTTCATATTGAAAGCGCCTAAACAAATGTTATGTATCATTATTATTATTATCATCACAATTTTTGTTTTCATTTTTGCAGAGGTTATGGATGCAATGATCATTTCTATGAATCAGACACCAACTTGCATTCGTGGCAGATGTTGGCCAAACTCCTTGAAGCTCCAGAGGCTCAGGACATCATCTGTGATGTAGGAATGTAAGTAATGATGATGATGATAATGAGGATGATGATGATGATGATGATGATGAGGATGATGATGAGGATGATGATGATGATGATGATGATGATGATGATGATGATGATGATGATGATGATGATGATGATGAAAATAGTGATGGAGGTGATGGAGGTGATGATGATGATGTTTATGGTGATATGGTGGTGTTGTGGTGGTGATAATGATGATGATGATGATGATGATGATGATGATGATGATGATGATGATGATGATGATGATGATGATGATGATGACGATGGTGGTGGTGGTGGTGGTGGTGGTAATGATAATAATGATGGTGATGATAATGATGATGATGATGATGATGATGATGATGATGATGATGATGATGATGATATGATGATGATGATTATGATGATGATAATGATGACGAGGATGAGGAGGATGAAGATGATGATGATGATGATGTTGATGATGTTAGTGATGATGATTACAAATTGAAAATAATTGAAGTGCTATGTGTCAGGATGATAATTTGCAATGTTGACAATAGGAGAGATGGTGTATTGAAATGTGAAGATTTTTATTATAGCAATTTGTCATGGTAAAAGCAAATCTGGTAAATTTTACAATGTTATAATTAACCTTTCTTTCTCATCTTGATTTTTACCAGGCCTGTGATGCACAAGAATGTTCGCTACAATTGAAGAGTTATCTTCCTGAACAAGTAAGTTCCAAACTTTTATTGGATTGACAAATGCTTTATTCATTATTATGCACTCTCGTCACTGATTATTTTTGTCTTAAATGAAAGTCATTGATTTTTCAGCAAGCTGAAGGCAGATTCCATTAACTGCCTTACATTAATTTGATTAAATGTCTTACAGTTACTACTATAAAATGCAATCATGGTTTATGCCCTGGTTTAGCTTTGATTGATTAAGAATTAGCTCTTATCCACATCACCAATTATTTTCTTCATATCAGGAAGATCATTTTGATCAAGCCGAAGACAGATATGGCGAACAATGGTAACTACAGAGAGCTCCGATGGTTCACTGGCTGGGCAAAGCTGAGGACCGTTGAGCAACATTTCTTACCCCGGATGATCTCTGATATAACTGGCCAGGTATGCTTACATATTTCAATGTATGTTGTTGCTATGTTAGTATCTCACAATATATTTACTAAGAAATTTAATGGTTCACTGGCTGGGCGAAGCTGGGGACAGTTAGCAATATTTCTTACCCGAATGATCTCTGATATTACTGGCCAGGTATGCTTTTATATTTTCAGTTGTTGCTATGTCAGTATCTCACAATGTAATTACTAAGAATTGAAATGGTTCACTGGTTTGGCAAAGCTGAGGACGGTTGAGCAACATTTCTTACCCCGAATGATCTCTGACATAACTGGCCAGGTGAACTTGTAGATTATTCTCACTATTTGTTCTTTTCAGATATTGTTTGAACATGTGATTCAGTATTAGATATCAATTTTAGATGTAAGGATTTATGAAATACTATGAGATACTGCAGCTATGCATTTTAAGCTGTTCCCTTATTCAGAATAAATGCTTCCCCCTTCCCCCAACTTATAGAAATGCACATTTGTCAGTACAAAACTTTAAAATGATCATTGTTTCACCACCATATTTTCATTAAGGCAATATTCTAATAACTTCAAGAATTTCATTAGGAATGGAATATTGTTGAGCTACTGAATTGTTATAAATAGATATTGAAGATGTCTATATCTGTACAATGGTCAGACCGTTCTCCAACTCTTCTGCCCTGACGTTTAGTTTTTCACCCTCTATTTACCTTCCCTAGGAAGTATTCTTTCATGTTTTATTTCATGCTTGTGATGATGTTAACAAAGAGGTGAGACTCACTCTTTGATGTGACGTTGTGGAATATCTTATCTTAAATAATTTGAAAGTTTTCTTTCTATTGCTCTTTTTAATCTCAGACAACGGTCCCTATTGGAGATGCAGTGATTGCAACACGAGATACATGCATTGGGACTGAGGTGTGTGAGGGACTCTGGACTGCAAACAGGTATGCTGAGATTTTTGCAACAAATTGAACTGCTTTCTTTCCTAATTGAAAGGATATTCTAATGCTTGAAAGTGAATTGATAATCCTAAAAATTTCAAATGCAAGGATGCCAAGGGTTAATGGCCTGAATGCGTGAGATTACTGTCTATTGTTAATTTTACTATGATTTTTCAATATCGGTGAACAGCAAAAACAAAAAAAAGTTCATGTTGGGCCATTTAAAGGGCTTGTCTGCGGAGGGCATTCAGATTTAAAAAAAGTTGTGGGGGGGGGGGGGGGGACAGGCATATAATCATCCCTTTCCATATTTCTGATCCATTACAGCACCCACATAGCAATGATTTTTGATGGAGTTGAGATTGTTATGAATAGGAGTGGCAGTATTCATTATTGATAGTCATTATAAAGTCTATGCTTCTTTTTTACCATTCTTTTCAATCTTTTGTGTCTTTCACAGCCCCCACATTGCAATGAGTCTTGATGGAGTTGAGATTGTTACAAACGGCAGCGGCAGTCTGCATCATCTCAGAAAAGGCCAGCGTCTTGTTGACCTCATTAAGAATGCCACGCTGAAGGTGAGAAATTGTACTCAATAATCATCAAGAGGGAAATTTTGTTTCTTTCAAAATTTCTCATGCAAATCTGAGTATTGTAGTTTTATAATGTCCAGTCAACTCTTCACTGCTTTGAGACAAATTTAGGACTAAATTGTCCGTATCTTGGGACAAAAACCGGAGCAAAAATTGTTTTGATGCCCTCAACCGACCAACCCTCTGATAATGGCCAGCCCTGAACTTTTTTAGTTAAATTTTTTTATTTTTACTTCCCCTCAAATGGAAAAATCATAGCAAACTTTTAAATGAACATGTGGAATACAATTTGAGAAGTAATTTTCAGGTACATGTAATATTGGGCTTTTCACTCACTTCCAAGTCTTATTTTCACAATGAATTGTGTAAGAAAATTTTTGAAAATATAAGAAGAGAAAAATATATAACCAACTAACACTATTTTTCAAAAATAGGATTTGAGGGTATGCAATTTTTTTTTTGTTCTGTTCTGTTCATTTCTGTTCTTTGAAAAATGGTTCTTTTATCTTTTCTTGATTTTACAGTGCGGAGGGATCTACATGTATTCAAACCTTCGAGGATGCGACGGAGAGAGGGTGTATTACTACGGTGGTTCTATGATCGCTGTCAATGGAGATGTCGTGGTTAGAGGAGAGGAGTTTGCACTCATGGACATTGTAAGCTTGAAAGTTACATAGTGTGTTATTCCAATACTGAAGGTCACTCAGAATTTATTAAAGTGGTTTATTTTTGTCCATGGTCTATACCTTGTACAAAGCCAGCGGCGGTATTCTGGTAGCTGCCTTATCTCGGTGTCTTATCTTATGTCTTATCTCCATACCATAAGACTTGCTTAAATCGGTATTCTGAAAACTCTCTTTTCTCTGTCTTATCTCTCTTAGGACCTGCCTATCTTATCTCAGACAACCAATTGAAATCAATGTTCCATTCCTCTCTTAAGCTCATTGACCAATGAAAACCTTAACTGAAGCCCCTGCACAACACAGTTTCAATACGCTAAAAACACTTTGCGTACTACGCGCTAGCAAATTTATTGTCCTAATTATCACATATTTGTTTTGAGCACATGTTCAAGAAATTCACCCTGTTGCATCAAAATGCAGGTAAACGAAATTCATAAAAATTCAAACAAAAGAACTTTTTGAAAGTCTGTATTTGGTCTTTCGTAATCAGACATTCATTTCTTAACATGATCTATTCCCCAATAACGTTTACTGCAAGAAAAAACTGCCGCCATGGTGGAGATAAGACAACAAGGAGGTGTCCTAGGTCTCTATGCGAAGTAATACNTACAGGAAGTAACCACTGCGACCCTTGACCTGGAGGATGTGAGGTCATATCGAGCTCAGGCATCCAGTTCATCAATGGCTGTGAGTAAATTAGGCTTCCCAAGTGTCTGATTTTTACAATTTTGTGATTGGTATATCCATATACAGTCCAACCTCATTATAAAGAGCACTGATATGACAAGATTTTTTATAACAAGTTAGATTTCCTGGTCCCATTTCTTTTTATTTTATTGTATTCTGGCCCTGATATAACAAGGTTTCGATATAAAGAGATAATTTGTCTGCTCCCAGGGACCTCGTTATAACGAGGTTTAACTGTATATATATATATAAATTTATAAACTTACTAAATTTATGTGTGTGTAATTATGTACCTTACAATATTTTACTGTATAAGCTGAAATACTTGCAGTGATTTTATTTTTGCAAATTTTGCCGTCTTGCTCTCGCAAAAATGTTCACTCTTGTGTGATGCACAATGATATGTATACAAAAACGTGAAAATAAAAACATGGTAATGTGTTTAACTGGTCTGAAATCGCAAAAATATCTGTATGCTAGCATATTGGCTTATACATTACATCCATAAATCCATGCCTACTCTCTGCAATTATTGACCTTATTAACCAGTAAATGCTTTGAATGTACTTTCTAAATCACCATTCCAGGCCACTCGCTCCGAGGCTTTTCCCCGAATCCAAGTTGACTTCTCGATCTCAAACGATCGGGACGCAGAAGCCACGCCTCCAGTCAAGGACCAATACAGAGTGTACACGCCAGAAGAGGAGATAGCCTTGTCTCCAGCCTGCTGGCTCTGGGATTATCTTAGGAGAAGTAAACAGGTACTGACTTTCTTCACCTCTTTTTAAATATAAATAATACACATCTGGGTGGTGTTTCATCAAGATAATAAAGACTTTAAGAACGACTGGCATCCCTTCTTGCGCAACATAATGGTTCACACTGTTACGCGCATTCAGCGCAAGAACTGGTAACAGTTAAACTTAAAGTCATTCTTAAAGTCTTTATCATCTTGATGAAACACCTCCCTGAAGAGGAGATAGCCTTCCCCTCTTTTCAAATATAAATAATACACATCTAAAGAGGAGATAGCCTTGTCTCCAGCCTGTTGGCTTTGGGATTATCTTAGGAGAAGTAAACAGGTAAGGAATTTTCTCCCTCCCTTATTCGTACATGAAGTCGTTACCTACTAAACTGCTAGATTTCATCAGTAAGTGGAATGATGAAGGAGTCCTCATATGCATAGTCTGGTAATATGTAGTAACATGTATGCTTATTGGTCCAATTTCAGGATAAATGTTGTCAGAAAAGCAGAGTAGAGTCTTTGCTTTCAAATGATGTATAATTACTCATTTTTGTTGCCTTGACAATGAAATGTATTTGTACATGTATAAGGAAAGGGAGGATAGTCGCCATATTTTCCCTTCGGAATTGTCCTTTTCCTATGATGTTCTTTGCAAAATACATAATCAAAATCATGTTGAAATAGTGAATATGAAATGCAGATGCTAACATTGGGGAAAAGCTTTCTGAGGTCATGAAAATAATAATTTGTTATTCTCCTTCCTTTCATTTTAGGGTGGTTTCTTTATCCCACTGAGTGGAGGCATTGATAGCTCATCCGTTGCTTGTATCGTACATTCCATGTGTAGACTTGTGTGCCAGGCTGTTGCTGATGGAGGTGAGTTTTTACTGAAGTGGAGGCATTGATAGCTCATCTGTTGCTTGTATCGTACATTCCATGTGTAGACTTGTGTGCCAGGCTGTTAGTGAGGGAGGTAAGTTTTTACTGAAGTGGAGGCATTGATAGCTCATCTGTTGCTTGTATCGTACATTCCATGTGTAGACTTGTGTGCCAGGCTGTTGGTGATGGAGGTGAGTTTTTACTGAAGTGGAGGCATTGATAGCTCATCTGTTGCTTGTATCGTACATTCCATGTGTAGACTTGTGTGCCAGGCTGTTGGTGAGGGAGGTGAGTTTTTACTGAAGTGGAGGCATTGATAGCTTATCCGTTGCTTGTATCATACATTCCATGTGTAGACTTGTGTGCCAGGCTGTCTCTGATGGAGGTAGGTTTTTACTGAAAAATGCGAATATTGCTAGAACATTGAACTTCGGCATCTTTTCCAACTCTTGCGAAATTTTATATATTTGCCTCTTTAATACCCATACATTCCTGTTTGTACTGTCAAAATGATTCTTAGGGTTTTTGGTGCAAATTTGCAATAGATCGCAGGTTGCTGTATATTGGCTGGTGTTAACAAGATCATTGTTTCATACTTGTCTTGTGTGAATAGAAATACACTTTTCAAGTTGCAAATGATTTGTTATAAATTCTAACTTTTTAGGAATGCTCACTGAGTCTGCAATTTTTCAAAAGTTTTTTTTCACATGAAACGGCCCAATTGATTCATTCCATGAAAGTGTAAAAGCACAACAGACCTTTGCAAAATCCCGAGGTATCATCATATGCGGAACTGAAACGTTGTTCTTCTCCAAACATACGAAAATGTTATGTCATGGACTGCAGATCCAGTCCACTCACAGATTGACCATATAATAATAATAATAATAATAATGATTACAATATTTATATGGCACTTTATGCTGCTGTTTCTATAAAGCGTCTTGCTATTGATGAACTAAATCATTATCAGGACACATTGAATCTAATTAAATTGAATTAAATGAAAGAATATGCAGCTATGTGGATGAATTTTTGTGACCTGTTTATGAGAACAACACCAAATTTTGTCTTATAAGATTGTCAAAACATGGATGCATATGTAGGAGTTAACGTACTAGTAGAAGTATAAATTAACTTCTCAATAAAAATTGTTTAATTTTTCCTCTCTGCAGATGAGAAGGTCCTAGCTGATGTTAGGACATTGACCGCTGACCCTGACTACACGCCCATTGACGCAAGGGAGCTCTGTGGAAGTATACTATTGACTTATTAAATGGGAGAAAAAAGGAGCTTTTATTCCTTAATTTGGCTGAAATATTGCAATATGGGGCAACATTTGATTTGCTTCCTTGGTTTTTCTCCACAGATGAGAAGGTTCTAGCTGATGTAAGAACATTAACTGCAGATTCAGAATACATACCCTCTGACGCAAGGGAGCTGTGTGGACGTATACTGGTGACCTGCTACATGGGAACGGTAAACTCGTCCAACGAGACAAGGCAGAGGGCCCAGGACCTAGCGGACCAGATCGGGAGGTAAGAATAAAAAAAATCATGATATAACTTTTTTTTTTACACACGGTAGCCTTATAGAAAAGCAATTAAATTAGAGCCTTTTTATCAAGTCAGTTTAGTTTGACAGGAAACATTCTCTCTTCTTATGTATGGGGAATTTTTTTATCAAAATATTTTCTTCATTTTACCTCCACAGCCACCATGAAGGGATTACAATAGATGACGCAGTAAGCACATTAGTTGAAATCGTTGAGAAAGCTATGAGCAAGCAACCCTAATTCAATGATAATTTAATGAATTTAAGTGAAAATTATCTTCTTTTTTTCATTTTAACTTTGCAGCCACAATTGATGATGCAATTAGCCCATGAGAATCTTTGAGGAAGCCGGGAGCAAGCAACTCAAATTGCAAGTTCGTGATAGGTCTAATAATTTCTTTGCTTTTTATGTGTTAAAGCTTAGTTAAATTATTCCTATTTTATCTTTGCAGCCACCATAAATCAATCACAATTGATGATGCAGTAAGTGCATCCGTTGGCATCTTTGAGAAGGCAACAAGCACGCAGCCAAAATTCAAAGCCTTGGGAGGCTCACAGAGAGAGAATCTTGCTCTCCAAAACATACAGGTACGTTTTGTCTTGTCTTATCTTACTTGAGTTGGCATACTAAGGGCATTTCCACATAAGTTTCATGTCAGTTATGCCAATTTCGTTACAAATTTTATTCAAATTCATTTAAATTCTTTTTACATATTGAATTTCGGTGAATTTTAATGAAAAGTTGTCACAAATTTCATGGAATTGCCCATACACAGACTAGCTGTACGCCGCCAAATTTCTTTTGTTGTGGATAGCAGGCAAGCTTGATGCCGTATACTAGGTTTTGATTTCAATTTGATTTAATTTCAATTTAGATTTATAGTTCAGAGGAATTTATTGTTGATACATATATGGTTGAAATTATTCCAGTTCAGGATTATTCGTTGGAACAAAATGAATCTACAGACATCACTTTTCATGACTTGATGCCGAAATTTGAGGGTGCTTTCTCTCATCATACAAGAGTAGAAATTCATGGACATAAGTCATTATTTGAAACCTATAGATGAATAAAAACAATACCAATTTTTGCCTGTACCTCTGAACTGAAAATCTAATCCAATCTAATCTAGCATCAGCATTCAGTTGATGAATATTTTTGTAGAAAGATGTTCATCTGACAGCATGAGTTTGAATAAATCTGTTATTATTTACAATTTTTAATCATTTTTATTTCACTAATGACATGAACAGAAATAGATTACATGTATTTACTTCTGATTATTTATCTTTTGCAGGCAAGAACCAGAATGGTCCTGTCGTACCTTTTTGCTCAGCTATCCCTATGGAGTTTGGATAGGCCCGGAGGCTTGTTGGTGCTAGGAACTGCTAATGTTGATGAAAGGTAGGTCCAAACTAAACCTTGTATCATCCTCTAGAATGAATTGTTCTTTTGGATCTTCTGAGATCTGAACTTACTTACAGATCTCTAACACAAATACAGACCTCCCGATTTGATTTTAATGTATTTTATTTTCCATTTCAATAACATTTTCACAACTTAAACATAAAATTGTAATGTTTTGAAAAAATAGAAAAAATACATGATAATCAATAACGCTTAATATCTGAATGGCGAAGTGTATTATATAATGGAAATGGAAGAGCATCCTAAATCGGTATTTGCCCCTGAGTATTTTTTTGCTGAGTTTGATATACTTTGATGTTATTCTTTGACCTGTGTTCTTCTTTTTTTCAGTTTGAGGGGCTACTACACCAAGTATGACTGTTCCAGTGCAGATCTAAACCCCATTGGGAGTATAAGCAAGACTGATCTGAGGAACTTTGTCCGCTACGCTATGAAGAAGTTCAACTTGCCAGCTCTTGAAGGGTAATTAGAAAATATTAGATTCTGAACTTATTTACCAGGGCTCTGTTCCATGGAACTAGAAATCGTACTGCAAGAGAGTGCTCAGAAGAATGTACAGTCTATTGCAAAATTTTAAGGCCACCTGCAATTTTTGCACTTGCCTCTATACAGTCATATCTTTTATCAAATGTGTGCAAGTTGGTCCTTAATGTTCTGCTCAAATGATTAAAACTAATATTTATGTTAATATCAGTTTCCTTGTATTAAAGAGAGGTGCCTCAATTTTCAGAGAGATCTTGCGTGTTCTCTCTCTCACAATGATTTGATCCTCGACGTTGCTTTAATCGCATGCCTGATGGAATGGGGATCATTGTGTGAGATCTTGCAAAATATTTCCAAGAGATCAAACTAATTTGTCTTTTCTAGGGTTTCAGTGATAGTCTTAGCACTACAACTTACTGTTTAAGTACTGAATGGGAGTAATTGTCACCCAAAGCTGTCAATAAAACGCTTCCGACTCCACCAATTGATGTGTACAGGTTAATACAAATATGAAAAGTGGTCTTAAACTTTTGCACATGACTGTATATTATACTGACAAACATGACACATTATAAAAGCCAAAATGTCACATTGTCTTTGCTAAATGATTTGTCATTCACTGGAACAAGATTCTTGCACTGCCCAAGTTGGCAAATTTGATTGATAGGAACCTCTTTGTGGTGTCGGGTTTGTGACTTTACACTTTCTGTTAAAGGGGCCCTGCTTTGTTTCATACTCATAGTGTTGATTTCATTCAGAAAGAAACTAATGTACTCTATGTCGTGCTGCATTCATCCCAGGTGAGGATAGTGGGTACCTGACAAGAATATTTATTCCTTGATATGCTTGTGCGCCAGGAAAGGTAAAGCCAGAGTAATAGTAACTTAAATGGCACCTTGAGAACTATGAAGGGTTAATACGTACAAGGACTGACTGTGCCTTCAGCTGTGCTGCCCCAAATCTCTAGAACAAATTGCCAATAGAAATGAGATCATCTCTGTCTGTTGTTGTTTTTAAGAACTTTTTGAAAACTCATTTATTTCTTGAAGCTTTTCAATAATATCTTGTAAGTAATATGCATTATTTAAGTAACAAAATCCACAGACCCTAACATTACAGTGCAGTAGAGTATAGCCATATAGTGGATGCACTATATAAATTATCTAATTATTATTATTATTACTATGAATTATGTATTATCATTAGCCTTTCATCTTTATTAACAGAGTATTAGATGCTGTACCCACTGCTGAGTTGGAGCCACTAGAAGCAGGCAAGGTTGCACAACAAGATCATGTAAGATTCTTTATTTTCCTTACTATTTGTTTGGTATTATCTCTGACAAAGGCAAAAAGTAAAGTTAATTGATGAATTGAAATGAGCAGTTAGAACTACAAATAGAGATGAGACAAGATGGTGCAAGATCCGAGTCATCAATGCTGAGGTATGGTGTACCTCAAGGCTCTGTCCTCGGCCCACAATTGTTTTGCATGTACACTTCACCCATTGCTCATATCATCAACAGCCATGGACTCCAGTACCATCGATATGCAGATGATACACAGATCTACTGTACTGTCAATCCATCTCAAACTGACGTCGATTCCGGTCTTCGGCGTATTGAATCCTGTGTAGCGGACCTCCAAACATGGCTATCTAATAACTATCTGAAGATGAATGAGGAGAAGACTGAATTCCTTGTCATTGGATCCCGTCAACAACGAGCCAAGGTAACAATAAACCATCTGAGAATTGGCAACTCCCTGATTGTACCATCGGATCATGTGAGAAACCTTGGAGTGACCTTTGATTCTTCTCTTACAATGGAGCAGCATATCACATCTACTTCCAAGGCGGCCTGCATCTCTATTCGCAATCTCGGTAGGATCCGCAAGCATCTAACCAAGAAAGTTGCTGAACTCCTCGTTCATGCCTTTGTTACAACTCGACTAGACAATTGCAACTCGATTCTGATGGGTTTGAGTCAGCATCAACTCCAAAGACTCCAACGTCTGCAGAATATCGCAGCTCGTCTTGTTTCCCTACAAAGAAAGAATGCACACATAACCCCAATTCTGCGTGATCTACATTGGCTACCAATAAACCAGAGAATCGCCTACAAACTTGGAGTCCTGGTCTATAAAGCACTGAATGACAAATCTCCATCCTACATATCAGAGCTCATTTCTCAGCACAAGCCAACCCGCAGTCTCAGATCGGCAGACCAAGCATTGCTGTCGGAATCGCCCAGCCGTACAACCTGGGGTGATAGAGCCTTCTACATCTGTGGGCCAAAACTGTGGAATAGCCTTCCCCACTTCATTAGGAGAGCAGAGACGCAGTCAACCTTTGAGTCCTACCTAAAGACCTATCTGTTCCCCACTACCCTGTCGTTAGAAGAATAACCAAAGTGTACCATCACTGGGAGTTCTTGGACTGAAAGATAAACCATAGCACTAATTAGGACATTGAAATCTGTGAGACATTATTTTTTGAGTAATCAAGCGCCATGAGCGCCCAGCTGTGGCGGATACCGGCGCTATACAAGAGGCCATCATCATCATCATCATCATCATCAAATTACTCTTGACGTAAATGTGGGGTAATTTGTATTGAGTGAAAATAAATATATTTGTTCTTCCTATGAAATCTTTCAAATTCAAAATGAAGTGTTTTCATTTTAGCTAGTTGAATACTGAATTTGCTAATCCATATATAAGGTTTTCTTCTGAATGAAAATTCAAGATCAAATCTAATTTAGTTTCAATTGATTTAAACAATTTATCAAAAAATCTGAAGACTAAAAATATTATTAATATAGCACAAAAGCCATAGAAATCCAAATACATCAATGTATAATAATAGAAAATATGGGAAATGGGACTATTCCCCCTACCCATACAAGTCATGTAATGTACATATATTAAATGTACTTTTTTCTACATACACTTTTATGTTACAGGTGGACATGGGAATGACATATGAAGAATTATCCATCTTTGGTCGATTGAGGAAAGTCAGTCTGTGTGGACCCTACAGCATGTTCATGAAGCTGGTCAATGAATGGAAAGATTCTTGTTCGCCTTCACAGGTACATCTATGTTGATGATATATTATCATCAGCCTTATTAACACTGTTCGATCGGTTTCCCAAGACCTAACCATAAGGAATTAACATTGACGGAATCTGGCTATAGCGAGTTTTAAAGCCCCTTTGATATTTTATATAATGTTGTTTCTACAATTACCATTTTAAGTTGCCATTTTTATTCATGATATTTGGAGAATATTGGGTTGGTTGGTTCAAACTGTTTTCCATTTAATAGCGTCATTATTTTTTATTACCATATGTTGCTGACAAAGTGAATTACTTCATGTGATTTTATCAATCACCACATGCGGAGTCTTACACTGATGGCAACCGTTCGTTCAATTAATTATCACCCATATTTCAGATATTTTTTTGACAATTATGATGTTCTAGGCATTGTGCGCTGGTTTCATTTGATTATCCCCATTATCTTTGATTACATGTACCATAGGTTGCAGACAAAGTAAAGCATTTCTTCAGATCCTATTCCATCAATCGTCACAAGATGACCACATTGGCTCCGTCTTGCCACGCTGAAGCATACAACTCAATCTTTACTCTGATATCCTTCAATTATTCTTATTGATTTACATTGTAGGTTGCTGATAAAGTGAAGCACTTCTTCCGATCTTATTCCATCAATCGTCACAAGATGACAACATTGACACCGTCTTGCCACGCTGAGGCCTACAGCCCAGACGACAATCGTTTTGACCTGAGGCAGTTCCTCTACAATGCCAGATGGCCTTGGCAGTTCAAGTGCATTGACAAGGAGGTATGTAGTTACTAAAAAATAGATGAATAGGGAAAAATTCTAAAAATTTGTTTAGATACACTTAAATCACATGGTGTAGTGAAACTGACTCTTGCATTTTAGCTTTCGTTTGAGTCCCACCCGTAGTTTTATTTCCTCCAGGAAGAAATTTATCCTAAAAGCTGCACTCTACCCAGGTGTAATTGGTGACTGATAGAAGGCAGCAACACATCTGATTATTTGATAATTCTGATCTATATGGCTGCATCGATGCTAGGCTTGAATTGCCATTAATTGATCGGGTTATAATATCTGAAGCACTTTGAGTAGTCTTGTGGACATGATAAGGCGCTATATAAATCCAAAATGTTATTATTTTTATTATCTTTTTTCAATTTTCCCATAGATGAAGGTTTAACCCAGAACAGGGTATACAAAAAGATTTTGTCCCTGTTTGTCCCACCTAGTATTACCTGTTGTTCATTTTTTTTTATTGAGTATGTAATTTCATGTTGATTTGTTAATGTCTTTCATCTTGAATTTTTTGGGGGCCCAGTTTTTCAAAGCTTTATTCATATTTTTACCCCTAAATTTTTGTTTTTTTTGTCCACTACAATAGGCCGAACGTCTTCAGGTCAAACTGGATGCCAAGAATGATGCCACAGACTCGTCAGCCAATCAGAGCAAGATCTCAAGCAATCATGTGACCACCATCACCAGTGTGGCCACACGAAGGCGCTCGAGCGACGACGCCGAAAAACCCATGGATGCAGACGCCTCTCCGGAGAAAGCCTCCGCGGTCAGCTCTCCAGAGCGATTGACTCGGAAGAGGTCGCGGGGGTCAAATGAGGTCACGGAAGGGGTCACTGTGAGTAAGAGAGCAAGGTCACCAAACTCCAACTCAAATAATTCTAATGGGGATAAGACGTCGCCTCTCAAACGAATGGGGACTTGGATTAGGGAGAGTATTGGGTCCGTGTAAATGTCTTCAATACTCTTGGTCAATTAATGCGAGTCCTAACATTCACGAGGATTCTTGTTTCATCAAGATGGTCACTTTTCTAAGATAAATGAGCAGAAACGAGAGAGGGCATCGAATTGTGCCATCGCGAAGGTCACGTATAACGTGAATGGCAAACACCTTTTTGTCTTACATACCGGTAGCTATTCTGATTTTTTTATGGCTTTAGGTGGCAAATTTTCATTCATCAATGCCAGCCAATATTCAATATTCTAGTATATCGAGATTCGTCTGTGTGAGAGTTTTTTATGGTTTTATTGATATGGTTATGTAAGAGAAAAAGCATTTGCGGTGCACTTTATATAGGCAATCTCGCCGTCATAGTTGTGCATTTATCTCAGATAAGCATCATTTTGATTAAACGGAAGTGGTCTTCACTGCTCAAGGTCACAGCAAATTTTATCCAGTTTTGATGGGGGTATTTTCCAAAGGTCCACTGATGCACGTTGTCTTTTGTGGCCTTGAGGTCTTGCTTTTGAAAGGGTTATGCAGGCCAATAATGGGGGCATGATGGCGAAAGGCCAAAAATTATTATTAGACCCCCCCCCTAAAAAAAGGGGGAAAAAGAAACAAAATTGTTTGGATGCCCTCCAATGCCAACGCCGTTTTTGAAAAAATCATCAATAAAAAAAGATACATTGTAACTCATTTTCTTAATTTTTTTTTTAATTTCAAACACACTTAAAGAAATTCATTAGTAAAATAAGGCTTCAAATAGTTGATATAAAGCCAAAGAGCATCTAAAAATAGCTTTTCATGTCATATTTTACATGAAGATATGAACAATTTTACTGCTATCTCCATTTCATTGAAAACCTATAACAAAAAAAGTTCAGGTCGGGCCATTTTCAAAGAGTCGATCGGCCGAGGGCATCCAAACAATTTGGAGAGGAGGCCTTTTTTGTAGGAGACTAATGGACAAATGTCCATCTCTGAGAATACTAAGGGGTGCTGAAAGAAAACTGCAATCTATTGCAATGAATCGAACCTCAAATCAATGTATTCTGATAATCTCAGGGTCTGCGGATGCAACAGATATTTTGGTTGGCTAGTGCCAATTAACTTTTAAATGCAATTAATTGCAACTTTCATTCAGTACCCCTTTAAGTGTGTTTCGATATGATATAATGGTGCAATAAATCTGTATTTATGTCTGTTGTTACTCTACGCATTATGCACTTTAAAAGTTATAGTAATTTGAAGCTAATCTACAGCAAAAGTTACTTGACGCAATTTTCTATATTGGTGTTTGGGGTGTGTTTTTTTACCAAATTAAATAAGTATCCTTAGCACAAATCTTGCATTTGGCATAGGAATTTTGGTAGATTCTTGTCGCAAATTAATGTTGAATGGCTTCTGGAAATTTTTACGTAATGAAATAATTTTTTTATTGAAACAAATCCACCCACCGGTTACTTTACTTCTGAGAATACATAGAGTAAGCCACACTTCAAATTCAGATACACTTTTACTTCCATGATTAATTGTTTAATTTCAATTTTGACTTCTATCTGTTAAAGGACAATTTTATATGACATTTTTGCTCATAAAGCTTTCTATAAAGATGCTTTCCTCTTTATTTAGTGGTGTAAACTATCATAATGCATGCATGATGATTTAATTCGACTGTTAATGTACATATTAGAAGCATGACTAAGTGCATGCTACCAATAAGACATTGAAACAAAGAATAATTTGCTGACGATTAAATGAAAAATGTGACTGGTGACAACGGTTTGAGGCAAAACCAAAAAAATTTAACTGCTCTGGTTTTTATTGAATTCTGATATCCACTTTCTCAGTTTTCCAATAATATATATACATATATATATATATATATATATATATATATATATATGTTATAATTTCCAACCTAAATTATGCTTTGAAAAGGAAAAAAAGGTTTTTACTTCTTTGTAAGGTAAAGTTGCAGCAAAAAATGAGCTGAAAGACAACTTTGTATATCAGATCGACGAGGTTTAGAGAATTGACCATCCTTTTACCAATCACTACATCAGTACATGTACTACACTACGTCCCTTGCAACTGACTGAGGATTTTATCGGTTCCTAGGTAAAAAATAAGATTATCGACCATTCAAACGCAAAGCAGGGCCAATCATATTCAAGATCAATTGTCCTACTGTAGCAACGCTTCATGGCGAGATGCCTGAAAGAAGACCCAAATTAATGTGAACAAAAAAAAAATCTATTTTCTATATGAAATTTTGTTAAGATATAGAAAAGATATCCAAGATCCTTTTTCAAAAATTTTCTTTTTTTTCAAAAATTTGAGACTCAAATCATTTCCATCCATCAAGAAGAAAATGATCTTTAGCAAGTTTTGCCTATTCCATTGTCGCTAGTCACAAATGTGCTTTGTAGAATTAAGAAGCCACCCAGAGATACAGCATATTAACCCATTGACCACTGAATTCTATAATACCCATATACTTTGTGTAGGGACTACCGGTTCCAGTAGTCAAAGGGTTAACCCATTGACTGCTGAATTCTATAATACCCATANAAATCCCTTGCCCAATTCTCATCAAACTTGAATCATCTTTATAGAAATATGTCAAAAGCATATTGCTATAATTTACAAATCGCGCAATGCAGGCGAGACTGCCAGGCGGCGTTTCACTTGTTATTAATAGTTTACTGCAATTTTCAATTTTGTTGAAAACCTAAGGAGAAAAAGTTCAGGTGAAGTCATTTTCAGAGGGTTGATCGTATAAGGGCATCCAAACAATTTGGGGAGGAGGCCTTTTTTGTAGGAGACTTGTTAAATGGACAAATGTCCATCTCTAAGAATGTTAAGGGGTGCTGAAAAAAGGCTTCAATCTATTGCATTGAAAGGAACCTCAAATCAATGTATTCTGATTATCTCAGGGTCTGCGGATGCAACAGATATTTTGGTTGGCTTGTGCCAATCAACTTTTAAATGCAATGGATTGCAACTTTCATTCAGTACCCCCTGTGAGTGTGTTTCGATATGAAATAATGGTGCAATAAATCTGTATTTATGTTTGTTGTTTGTCTACGCATTATGCATTTCAAAAGTTATAGTAATTGGAAGCTAATCTACAGCAAAAGTTACTTGACCCAATTTTCTATATTGGTGTTAGGGGTGTTTTTTTTTTTTATCAAATTAACTATTAAAAGTAACCTAGGCACAAACCTTGAATTTGGCATAGGAATTAAGGTAGTGTTAAGCTTTCAGCGCCATGAGCACCGATAAGGTGGACCTGTGCGCTATACAAGTAGCCACCATTATTATTATTATTATTATTGTCGCAAACTAATGTTGAATGGCATGTTTCTGGAAATTTTCACTTAATGAATTAATTTTTTTATTTAAAAAAAAATCCACCCACCGGTAATACTTTACTTCTGAGAATACACTTCAAATTCAGATGCACTTTTACTTCCGTAATTATTTGTTTAATTGTAATTTCGACTGCTATCTGTTGAAGGACAATTTTTATATTTTTCCTTATATAGCTCTGATTCTTTAAAGACACTTTTCTCTTCATTTAGTGGGGTAATTTATCATAATGCATGCATGATAATTTAGTTTGACTGTTAATGTACATAGTACTGTAGAAGCATGACTAAGTGCATGCTACCAATAAGGTATTGAAACAAAGAATAATTTGTTGACGATGAAATAAAACATGTGACTGGCGACAACAGTTTGAGGCAAATCCAAGCAAAGTTGACAGCTCTGGTTTATATTGAATTACGGGGTCCACATTTTCTTTTTTTTCCAAATATTTGAGACCCAAATTGTTTAAACCCTTCTGGAGGAAATTGAGGTCTTGCAATTTTTTGCGAATATTTGAGACCCCAATTGTTTCCGCCCATCTGGAAGAAAATGAACCATTGCAACTTTTGCCTTATTCCGCTGTCGCTGGTCACAAATGCGATTTGTAGAATTAGAAAACCACGTCTGAGTAGAGCATATCAACCCATTGATTTCTGAATTCTATAATATCTATAGACTTTCTGTATGGGTTACCCAGTCCCAGTAGTCAATTGGTTAAAATATCCTTACCTACAGGAAAACCAAAGTTTTATGCAAACCGTAAAATGTATTCAAAAGTATTATGCGATTGCTGAATGTATTCAATTTTGTAAATCAATATGAAAATCAATCTATTGTTCATGACAAATCTAATGTACGTGTTTATGAGTGAGACTTTAGTGCTCGGATAGAAACTGCCAGATTTTAATTTACTTTTATTAATCATAAACTTCTGGTTCTATTTTTTTTATTAACCTTAACCTAATCCAAATCACTTGAATCACAGGCTATGAGGGGGACCCACGTGGAATAATCATGCTCTTATTCTGGGAAGAAAAATCAGATGCACTGAAACTGAAAATTTTAGCAAAAGCGGACAAACTGTCCAAAGGTTATGAACTGTCGCCTTTTCACGGATATGACAATCCCTGCCGCTGATGGGTATCCGGGAGGTAGGCCACTTTTCAAAGAAACTGGATTCATGTCAAATTATGAATAAGGGGTCAATGTGATCCTTTTCAAAATGCATGCTGAATTAATAAAGGCAGGCAAGTGAAAAGCTAACATTTTGCTGATTTTTCTAAAAAAAAGAAGAAGAAATTGTGAAAATTGGTATGCAGGATGAATGAGTTTCTTAACATGAAGTCACACATCCTGTGTCCAAGTGCATGGATCTCAATAAAATTTTCTTCACATGCTCTTTTCTTTTCCAAATGTCATTAAATTGTTAAAATTTGCAGCATTTGAAAGGTATTTATTATCCATCAACTTGAAATAATTTTCTGAATGCAAATATGATAAGATTATGATCCAGCGAGTATTGCTAGAAATTTGTGATTAATTGCAAGTCAATCAAAATCACTATTTCATACTACTCAAAAAAAGTTTAGGGTGACTTTTCAATTGTACCATCTTGGAATGGTCAGACTTTTCAAAACGTTTACTGGAGTGAGACACGTTATTCAATAATGGAAGTCACTCATATGTGAAATTGATAATGTGTGTGATTACATTAAAAACAGAGCTCTACATATTAAAAAAAACTAAAGGATATTTCCAGATATATAAAACCTTGATTATAAATTTATATATACATTTTGGGTTATCCCTAACATTTTTAGCAGTGTACATGCGACTTGTGTAAGTTCAACTTAGTGTTCTTATCTGCCATGGACATGCAGTTGATTTGCTATCAATTGCAACCTTTAGCACCACCACACAAGTGTGTTAGTTTATCATACCAAAAAGCAAGGGCATTTTATACATGTATACAATAATCAGTGCCATTGTGCCTTTGTAATGATGCTGAAGTGTTTATGTATATATTTTGGCTTTTGTTGGACAGATATTTTATTTACAACTAAATGGACAAGTTGTATTGTTATAGAAAACAGATGCTTATTTTTTTGTTACACAATTCTAGCTGTATAATTATTTTATCCATTCAAGGTGTTATATTTCCTTTTCTTGCTTATATTTGTTACAACAATAGTTCTGACTTATAATATGAAAAGCTATAATCTTGCTTATTAAGATTACCATGTAAATAGATGTGCAAAATATTCTATGGTCACAGCATGTAAAAGAATATAATAAACTAACAAAACTATATAGTATTGCCATTGTCATGTATTTCCGTATCAGTTTGTACTGCCACCGCCCATTAGCGTACATTGTGAGCAGATGGACAAACGATTTGGACGAATTAAAAAACTACTGTAACATTCAAGCCTTTACAATGGCATCTGTAAACATGATAGAAATAAACTTCTTTTTAGATTTATCGAGTAAGTGTGACACATGATCACTATTTCTGAACGGATTAAGAATAAGAGAGAAGGAAATTTCTTTCTTTTTTCCAAATCATTTGTCTCTTCTGCTCACTAAGGCAACCCAGGGCAATGGTGGTGGGTGCTCCTTTCTAGTATGCAAGTACAGACCCAAGGCTTTCGGTCTATGCATATAGGCAGAGTGTGATACAGAGTGTGCAATCTTTGTCTACATAGTTAATGGCACCATAGTACATGAAACACTGCATTGCTTGTGTCTTATAGTCGAAGATTGCAGACTCTGCATCACGCTCTGCATATGCACACACTGAAAACCTAGGGTCTGTACTTGTAGACTACTCCTTTGCTTGCTGTGTTACCCTCTTAAAATTTCCCATAGTTCTGGATTGTCTGGCCTTATCAAAAAAGTGCACTTAATTCAAAAGTCATACAGTGGAAACTCTATATAAAAAGATCTGATATAATGAATTTCTGATATAAAGAGGTAAGAAATCTGGTCCCAGCTCTTTACAACAACTTGTTTTTTTCACTCTGCTCTAAGAAATGCCTACTATTACAAGGTACTTTTTATGGGCCCGAGCACCTCATTATACTGAGTTTCCACCGTACCCTATTTACAAAATACAAATAACAAATGGCTTATCATGTATATCAGTATTCCTTTAATCCTTCACTTCTCACAAAATCGCTCATACATTGTATGCTTCACAGAAAATTCTAAATATATTCTCAATCCATCAAAACACAAAGAGCATATGTGACAAGCAGAGATGTAATTCTACTTGACTTACACGCTCTCAATCAAAATTGGTTCATTACACTTGCAGCTTGTTTGAAAAAGCAGTTTACAGTCGTTGATATCAACAGTTGTAAATGCTAATGCCCCAGTCACATACATGAAGAAGCCCGGAAACAACAGAATTCAAATATGACATATTTTTCGGAGGCATTTAACTGCTAACTGAACAAAGAGTGGTGTCGAATCATGTTGATTCCAATTTTTTTTTATGTGACTGGGGCATCAATTTTCTAGTCATTTTCTTTCAAATTTTTCTTATCAATCCATCCAAACACAAAGAGCATTAGTGACAAGCAGAAATGTAATTCTACTTGACTTTCATTTAATTTATTAATATCGGTTCATTATACTTGCAGCTTGTTTGAAAAAAGCAGTTTATAGTCATTGATATCACCAGTTGTAAATGCTAATGCCCCAGTCACATACATGTAGAAGCCCGGAAGCAACACAATTCAAACACGACATATTTTTCGGAGGCATTTAACTGTTAACTGAACAAAGAGTGGTGTTGAATCGTGTTGATTCCATTTTTTTTATGTGACTGGGGCATCAATGCCGGGGTTAATCCTCAAACATTTTCTAGTCATATGCTTTTATTCAGCAAAAATAGATCAATACACCATGCAGTGGACACAACTATACTTATTATGAATGCAGGGAGAGTTTATTTTAGTTTTCAGTTCATACGTTGCCATCCACGGATAAACAATGCTTCAGATGTGTTTCGAAAAGGGAATAAATGCTATTTTTTAGGCTAAACATTATTAAATATTCTGGGGACTAACAGAAAAAAAGCAAAATCAATCTGCTATCAGTGTCTTGCACAAAAAAGACCCTGAATACACTGATACATGAAAACATTGAAAAGTTAACTGAAAAAGTTGTCATTTTGATCAAATTTCTTTGTGACAAACATAATTATTTCATTTACAGGTTAAAAATAATAATAACAATTATAAATTATAAGTTATAAGAGAAGCCCAGACAAAACCCAACACACTGAGAAATTTGAGCATCAAGTATTGTAAAAATTTCGAGGTAATATCATTGTATTGAGAGCAAAAGTTAAATAGTCAGTATTGTAACAGCTTCCTAACATGTTTGATTTTTTGTTAAATCAAATCTTGGAAACTATAATATGGTCTCATGTCATAACATTGACAGTTTTTTGGCAAATTCACAAAAATTTGATTTTTTTTTCCAAATTATAGACCAAATTCCATCCACAATGTCTTTATTTCAAGAGTTCAAATGACACCAACTTATCAGATGTCCGAGATCTTCCTTATCAAGTTCTTGTCGCACCGGCTTCAAGAAAAATTACAGATATTTCATAGAGAAAATAACAATCAATTTCAATATGACTTATCAGCCAACAAGTCTCAATATTTCTGACAATAAGTTACACATGGATGTCGTATGTATACAAGAAACAGTTACAAAATTGTATCTTTTAATTGTACTGTAATTCATATGAATATCCACACACACATTCATACACTGTACATGTTCATACAGTACATGAACATGTATTTAACAACGCATTCTCTCAAACACACTGAATAATATCTAATATATCTTAATCACAGATTTCATTTGAATAAGAAGGTTTTCTTTGTAGATGCAAATTTTTATGAAAATGCAAAGGTCGTTCTAAACAACCTGAAAGCATGCCTGATGCTTGCCTGACATAGCAACAAATAAAGTATGCAAATTTTATTTGGAGAATTTGCTGAATTGTTACTACCTGGGTAAAGATGTAAAATGCATCAATTTTCAGAGGAAAAACTATGCATTCATCTGTATCTACAAAGAAAACTTCCTATAAAATGCAACAATATTTAGATCAAAATGCCATTCCATGGTACTCAAACATCAGAAGATGTAAAATGCATCAATTTTCAAAGGAAAAACTATGCATACATCAGAATCTACAAAGAAAACTCCCTATAAAATGCAACAATTTTGAATTCAAAATGCCATTCCATGGTACTGAAACATCATTAGCTGGAATCACGGAAAATGGGTGAAAATTACTTGCATTCATTAAATAATCACACACATATTCATGTAGTGCTGCATTTGCAATCATTCATAGAGAAAACATCACTTGTCAAGGGTACAAAATGTAATTAACTGAAACATTTACTGATGACAGACAAAACCTATGATAATCTTGTTTCATAAAGCTGGTCGTAGATGTATGGACGACTCTGGTAATCATTTCTTGGGTGTGACAGAAGTTACAGGTTACATCTACAAACAGCTTTTTGAAACACAACCCTGAAATGTTTTGTTACTTCAAAATTATCATATGTGTTGTAGGAGATTTTAGAATGTCCAGCTGACTGTTTTCATCTAAAGATGGCTTAACCAAACAAATTCCACTAAATGAAGAACAGGGTTAACCAGCATCTCAAGATTTGCGACCAACAAAATGATACCTCTACTGAGCACTCACTATGTGCAAAAGGGCCAAAGGATTATTGACAAATTATTACTTCACTGTGTCTTCTACAAAAAGACACAAAAGGATTTTCCTCTGCAGAGAAATGTCAAACAGGTGTTGCACAATTAATAGGGAAGCTACATTGTGATGGCTTGAATGAAGTTGTTTCTTTTTCCAAAATCCTTCTGCTGACAGTGACTAAAGCTAGCCTTCATCAGGCAATGATTGCATGCTCATGGTGTAGATCTTGTGTAGCGGTAATGGATGCCCCAATAATTTTACACACACAAATGTTTGGAGACTGCATTATTTGTGAAGCAACTGGCCTGAAAATTTTATGTCATTAGTAAATCATGAGACGACTGATTTGACTTTTCTTCAAAACTTCTTTCAACATGATGTACCTTTTTTTATTCCAAGAAAACTTCACAGAGTATTCAATTTTTTTAAAATATTTTTTCCCCTGAATATCAATACATCCTGTACTCTATTTACAATGTAATGATGACTGTGTGACATACAATTTAAAGGGGAATTACACCCAGACAATAATGTAGAGTCAGTANAATGGCATACCTCTCGATCTTATAAATAGCTTCCAGATGCTTTCCAGCTGATGCCATTGATTCAAGGAGACAAAAAGGTGGTATTGTGGATATAACAATGTCTTACTTAATTACTGATTGCCAAATAATAATGTACTCCAAAAGCAAGTAAAATAGGAGAAAAATACGGATTGCGGTTGGCAGCTCTGCAACCCCTGGAATTATTGTGCTCTCGTTGAATGAAGAAAAATCAGATGAACATACTGTGAAAATTTGAGCAAAATCGGACAACCCGTTCAAAAGTTATGAATTTTAAAATTCACAGAGATTTGACAATCACTGCCGATCATGGGGATCCATGTGATCGGCAACATCAACGGAATCTATGACGTCATGTCGGACAAATCCTCATTCACTTTGTACATAGAATAGTTTAAAATAGATTTATGTAAAATTTAGAGTAAGGTTGCAACATTAATCTTCTCAAAATACTTGCAGAATCAATACAGAAATGCTATAACCCAACCGAAGATTTGCATTTTGTTGACTTTTCCGAAAAAAAAGTGAGAAAATTTGAAGTTTTGTATACAGAGTGAATGAGGAGTTGTCCGACATGACGTCACAAATTCTGGTGATGTTGCCAATCGCACGGAACCCCATCAGTGGTAGGGATCATCATTCCTCTATGACTTTGAAAATTCATAACTTCTCAACGGGTTGTCTGTATTTTTTTCAAATTTTCAGAGTTTGTTCATCAAAATGAATCTGATTTTTCTTCAATGAAATCATGATATTTCCAGTGGTTGGTTCCCCTTTCATTAAACACACCTCATAGGGAAAGGCAGAACCACTATATATGTGATTTTATTTCTATTTATTTGCCAAGGAGCCTGTAACATAAAAGAGATGCGATAAACTTTAAATAAATCTCTATGGTACAGGTTTTGCCATATACTTATGATTAATATTTATCGTAAGATTAATTGCATCTTTTATGTTACAGGTCCCAGATTGGGCAAGCAGTTTTTGCCTTTGTTAAAAATAAAGCTTTACCAAACATGTCTTTCACTTGCCCCAGGCGATCCAGCAGTTGCATATTTAGCACCCTGACAATTCTTCGGGGGCAGCATTACTGGTCATGAAACTTACCCAAAACCTTATGCCATGATTTGTAAATCATGAGACAACTGATTTGACTTTTCTTCAAGACATCTTTCAACATGATGAATCTTTTTTTATTCCAAGAAAACTTCAAAGAGTATTCAATTTTTTTAAATAGTTTTTTCCCCTGAATATCAATACATCCTGTATTCTATTTACAATGTAATGATGACTGTGTGACACACAATTTAAAGGGGAATTACACCCAGACAATAATGTAGAATCAGTAAATGAAGAAAATTCAGATGAACAAACTGTGAAAATTTGAAGAAAATCGGATAATCCGTTCAAAAGTTATGAATTTTCAAAGTTATCATTTCCACCTGTGCTGGGCATCCTTGAATTGGCAACGTATAGCCAATTAGCATAATCTGTGATGTCATACATGGAGAACTCCTCATTCACTGTGTATATAAATCTATTGAAAATGGATCAATATCATATTTCAAATGAGGAATCCCCACCATTCTTTCTGGAATAACTTTTGAATGGATTATCCGATTTTGCTCAAATTTTCACAGTTTGTTCATCTTATTTTTCTTCATTTAATAATAGCAATTTAATGTCTGAGTGTAGTTCCCCTTTAAGTCAAGAAGAGAATGCTACGGTTTTCCTGTTTTCCAATTGACAGGGATACTACATGGACACAGGTAAACTGTAGATTTCATCTCCAGTTCTAAACCTACAGTGGAACCTCATTACAATGACTGTTAATGCAAAGTTCTAAAAATTATAAGGATCCCAGAGAAATATTCATGGTCACATAGACCTTTATCGTATAATGAGACTCCACTGTATTATTTCAATAAATATTAAAGGGCAATACATTTTTGTCATAGACTTGCATTTTTATATCAATTGAATTCACTTGCATGTTGAGTGGATACTGTATAAGCCATTATTTTCACATTTCGGACCAATTCGACACATCCACGTGTTGATACTTTTATGTTTTTGACAGTGTTTGAACACATATGATGTACATCATAGGAGTAGAAGTTTTCGCGAGGCCAAGACCGAGAAATTCACAAAAATAAAACCACTGCAAAAATATCAGCTTATACAGTATTTCATACTCTTGGAAACTACTTAAAACTGTTAGTCAAAGGAACACCATAATACTAAATGAGAAATTTAACAATTTTATGCTTCAACATTGAAAAAATTGAACACATACATTTTGAAAAGTATTGGTGGGTAATAGGCTTTCCTCCAGAATTAAATCAATATTTTAATATTTGTGTTACACACCAAAATTTGCCTGGACAGTAAAAGAAAAAAAATTTAACCAAACCTACCTGAAAACAAGACTACATAAATACACATTACAATAAGCAATATATTAATGCAAAATATTACAATGTAAATTTCAAAAATTCCTACAGTACTTCAATAACGAGCATTTCTTGGCTTCAGGCATAAGAAATATACACTTCGATGTCATCATAGTTTATACTTTACATCATATATAAATAGAATCAGACATTTAGTGTACAGTCAAACTGTTCACCCCATTTAGGGAAATAATGGAAAAGAACACACCATGATGTCAAACTAATTATTTTAAACTTATTCCATTAAATGGCATCCATTTAGCAAATGCTTATCGATTAATGATCCTGGTTTGTCAGAAATTTTCCAGGATAAATAGACCCAGTGCCTTCTAACTATCTGAAATACTGTATCAAGTATACATACAGCCTATGCAAGGAAACATGATGATGATGATGATGGCCTCTTCTGTACTGCCAATCACCGCCTCAGCTGGGCGCTCATGGCGCTCAATTACTCAAAATAATAAATCACAGATTTCAATGTCCTAATAAGTGCTATGATTTATCTTTCAGTCAAAGAACTCCCAGTGGTGGGAAACATTCACAATCCATGTTATAAGTATGCTAAACAATATCCAACTGAATTTTTAAATTCATATATACTGAATTCTGTAATTTCCTTCTCTGTTCCATTATGCAATGATTTACACTAAGACTGCCTCAGTGCCAAGTGGGTTCATCTTGTAATTCCGGTGTTCATGTGGTACAGAATATATCCAGTATGCAGAAAATATTGGCACCTCGGGACGTCTAAAGATGTGGAGGCCTACTGGAGATAAAAATATTCTTTTTTCTATATTTGACACAAGTATATGCTAGCTTGCCCAAAGTGACATGTTTCACATTCACTGAACTGTTCTGCTCTTTGATTCAAATAAACTTGTGGTGTAGTGGTTCTGACTCTTGCCTCTGAACTAGAGGGTTGGCGATTCAAACCCCATCCATGACATTAAAGAGAATATTTGTGGTGTAGTGGTTCCGACTCTTGCCTCTGAACAAGAGTATTTGTGGTTCAAATCCCATCCATGAAGTTAATTCAAATCAGCAATAAATTCATACACACTTCGCTGCACTCAACCCATTTGTTTAAATGGGTACCTGGTAGGGTATGGAGATTGAAGTTGCCAATGACGGCAATGGAATCTCACAAAACCATTAATCAAGTCTGTAAGGGTCAGTCCAATGGTTTTAATTTCCACTGAATGCTTTCATACACAAAGCCCAATTGTTGGCTGGTAATATTCAGTGTATAAAAGATGATGCACAAAGACATCAAAGAGATTCCTTTATCAGTACGCTATGTTCGGTTTGCTATCATCATCAAGGACTTGAATTAATACCTTCATAAAGACGGCCCAAACAAATGGTCAGCTTTCCTCAAGAAACAATACAACATTGTGGAGCCATTTATCAGTCGGCTTAGTTCAGTTTCAGCAAGGCTTTACGCCAGCGCACTCACGAACAGTTCGCCGACTTCAGTTTCAACAAGGACTGATCCATTACACTGGCCCGTTCACACAGCTATCTATTCTATCTCGATCTTGACCACACTACAGCACACACGATGGCCAGGGCTGATATACCAGCTATTGCTATAACTGCGTTCACACCTGGGTTCTCTATTCTGAAGTTCAGAGCAGAAATCTGTAAAAAAAAAATTATGTGAGAGTAAGAAAATGGATTAGTTACATAAATACACAGGGAATAATATAAGGGGAGACATGCATTGCAATCTCTGACTTTGGTTGGCTTGATGAATTAGTGGGATTTTTCAGATTTTATTGTGTACCTGTCAAAAAGGAATTCATTTTGAAATTGTTTTTGTGTGGACATTATTATATCTTATTATAAATTATTGTATCTAACATTCATGAACAATTGATAAAAAAAGTTTTGTGTTTATCAATAATAAAGTTTAAGTGTTACATGCCTATCGATGTACATGAAGTTACTTTATGAGTGATCAAAGTAGTAAAAAAACAGAAGTGCACATAAAAAGATGCCCCATTTCATACAATAAGTTTAATGTTATTAACAACCACCATTCACATAAAGGTAAAAAAATTATTTGGTTACACTCCGATGCCTTTTTTGAAAAATGTGTTGGTCAGTCGGAAAAAGGTTGTTTTTTTTATTGATAGACATAGCTGAAAGAGGACGACGAGGGAGCTACGACAAAAGTCTAAAGGCACGTTGTTCAAAAATTATAATTGATCGCAAGTTGCAGTTGATCAGAACGTGCCGATCAAAATCATTGTTTAATGCGCATCTTGTTAGAAGCGCATATCATGCGTGAATGAAAATGCGCATTGCAATTTGCAACTGATTTGCAGTTGATTTGCAACTTTTGAGCAACAACCCTAAGTCTACAACTTACCCATCCACCTTGCCGTGCTATCCACTCAGAGATCCTCTCAGAGATGATGAAACGAACCAAGTTACTGATGATCTGATGCATGAACTCCCCAACGCTTATCATCACATCCTTCGCGATTCGGTAACCAAACATGAGCAGAGCTGCGATTCGACCCCAATTGATACCTTTGATAAATAATCTGCGGAAGTAAAATTGATAGAAGAGTTTAGAGAGTTTACATTTTGTATAATCTAAAATATCATTCACTTGTCCTTATAAATCTACAATTATTTTTGTGTCTGTATATTTCTACTTTAATTTAATTTCTGTCTTTATTCTGACATTTCAATAACACAAAATTTCACATAAAGATGTGAAGGACATAAAATGAAAAACATATTGGCAATGAAATACAAAATTAACAATTGAATCATATCAATTATTCATTACTTTGTTATTGTACTTTCATATACAGAAATGGAAGGACATGCAAGCCCCTTTACTTAAAGTTACATCCCTGGCACATTGATTCCACTAAGCCCTCATTGAAACTAACAATGTAAACACGTTATAAAACTAATTAATTTAGAACCACAAATATTCCGGTACGACAATTTTGCACACTGCAAGCATGCAGCTATTAGGCAGGACGCTTAACCCTATTCCA
>BQKZ01000402.1:0-27448 GCA_036244855.1 Temnopleurus reevesii
GGCTATTTACCCGGATCAGAGCTAGCGCGCTAATTGAAAAACTCGCTATAGTGCAGACGCAGCTTTTGGGAATACAGCCCCTCTTCTAATCTCAGATATCACTGACCCCCTCAAATTTTCAGAGGACAGTGTATGGAAAGCAAACGATAGCATTCTTTCAAATGCACATCAGAGATGGCCAAAGTCAATTGAAATGGTTTGTCCAGAGAAGTTCCCCTTGATGGTAACTCTGGTCAACTCAACACTGCCAAACCCCTTGAATATCTGCAGGAAAGTTAGGCCCCTGTTACACCGAAAAAAATAGCGACCCTGGGTCGGTTTCGGGTCGCTTTGGGGTAGGTTTAGGGTCGTTAATTTTTTGGTGTAAACATCGAAGAACCGACCTCAACCCGGCCCAGGGTCGCTCAAGCAAACCGATCCGAGACCACCTCCCGATATGGTCTCGGGGCGGTTTCGGGGCGGTTCAGGGTCGGAAAAATCGCGGTGTAAACAGAAAGAGGACCCAAACCGCTCCATGTCCGTAACTAGTCTGAATTCACAGACTCTCATTTTTGAATGTTTACTTCTCGGCACAGGGAATTTCGTAATCTACTGCCAAAGCTACTCATTATCATAATTTAGACATCGCTTTCAGTTTCCCAGTTTCTAATTGAAGACTATGAATCAGACACGTATTGGTATGCACTGCATAATATGTAACCAATGGTCTGTGACAGAAGACTAGTGTGCAACGCTGTTTTTTCATTTACAACATTCCTGAGAGGCAATGGACTCAAGTGAAGGTTTTTTGGGTTGAGATGGAGGGCGGTCTAAACAGGCTCTTTTTCGGACCATACTCGCCCGTCGCTAATCCCCTCACGGTCGGAACCTGCCCCGCTATGGACCTGGACCGCTTTGGGGTAGGCAATTTTTCGGTGTAACAGGGGCCTTAGACACATTCACACGCACCCTCTTGTGCCTGCAACAAGGCCACTTTCAATGAATCAACATACAATTCCCTGCCACTTTTAAAGCTGATCATGATACTTTTTTACACACCAACACCTTTAAGTTCTCAGCAATCTTATTTGAAATCTCACTGCATCTTAGCATCAGCCCAGATCCCAACAACATCCCGCCAACCGGGTCCCTAATTCCTTTCTCCTCACCTCCAAGACTTCACGCTGTGTTCAGGCTTCGCAAACATCATAAGTTCTTCAGAATGCCCCATGCATCTCGAATTAACTAATTTGCTCCCGACTTCTAAGATTAGAAAAGTAACTATACACCTGTCGCATACCATCATAGATTCATCTTCTTAGAGCAGAAATAGATCCTAATGAACCAATTTGTACTCTCTCAACCTATTTTTGGCCCATTTACATTACAATGAATAGAGAGTTTGATATACTTGAATCCAGGAAAGTTTTATCAACTTCCCTGCATATTTCTTAATAGTTCTTACTAAATATGACTAAGTTTCAGGTTTATAAAAGAAACTTCAATTGTCAGATATCATGATATAGATCCTAATGAACTAATTTGTACTCTCTCACCCAATTTTGGCCCATTTACACAACTAGAATAAAGAGTTTGGTATTTGAATATTTCTTGGAAAAGTTTTCTCCACTCCCCTATGAATATTTTATATAACACACTCCCGAGTTTTAGGATTATAATTTAGAAGCTACATACATTTAGAAGCTACATACATGTATATGTATAAATTGTCCATATGATTTACATCGTTCATATTTTACATTGTTTGATCTGTATATTGCGTGCAATAGTTGTGAGCATAAGTATAAAGCGTGTGCTTATGTAGGTGTGTGTGTGTGTGTGTGTGTTTTGCGGCTTTTTTTTGTACAAGTATGTCATCCTTTGCGTTATAAGGTTCAACTTTTAATATGATTTATAATATGTACATGTAATTTGATTATTTATAATTTGGAATCAACTTTTATATAAGGTACCACCTTCCTGTTGATTAAACTGTCGAATGTGTTTCTATTTTTGTATTTTCCATGTATTGTTTTTGTTGTTTTTATGAAAGTGTTGAATAAATGAAATGAAAATGAATGAAATGAAATGTACAATTGTCAAAAACCATCATAGATTTTTTCTTCTTTGAGTAGAAATAGATCCTAATGAACCAATTTGTACTCACTCACCAACCCTTGATCCATACACAACTAGAAATAGAGCTTTTGATATACTTGAATATTCATTGAAAAGCATTATTGATTCCCCCTTGTATCTTCTTGAGTCACTATTGCATTTTAGGTGTACATTGTAGATAAGAAACTTAATGTACAGTTGTTGGATACCATCATAGATTCATCTTCTTAGTGCAGAAATAGATCCTAATGAACTAATTTGTACTCTCTCACCCTATTTGGGCCCATTTACACAACAAGGAATAGAGCGTTTGATATACTTAAATATTCATTGAAAAGTTTTCTTGATTTCCCCTAGTATCTTCTTGAATCGCTGCATTTTAGGATTAGAAAAGAAACTACATGTAACATGTACAGTTGTCAGAAACCATCATAGATTCATCTTCTTAGTGCAGAAATGGATCCTAATGAACTAATTTGTACTCTCTCACCCGATTTTGGCCCATTTACACAACTAGAATAAAGAGTTTGGTATTTGAATATTTCTTGGAAAAGTTTTCTCCACTCCCTTATGAATATTTTTTTTATAAAACACTCCTGAGTTTTAGGATTATAATTTAGAAGCTACATACATGTACAGTTGTCAAAAACCATCATAGATTTTTTTCTTCTTTGAGTAGAAATAGATCCTAATGAACCAATTTGTACTCACTCACCCGATTTTGGCCCATTTACACAACTAGAATAAAGAGTTTGATATTTGAATATTTCTCAGAGAGTTTTATCGACTTCCCTATGCATAATTTTTAGTTTACCACTTACTATTGAGTTTCAGGTTTAGAAAAGTTGTCAAATACCATCATTGATTTCTTAGCACAGAAATAGATCCTAATGAACTAATTTGTACCCTCTCACCCATTCTGGCCCATTTACACAACTAGAATAAAGAGTTTGATATTTGAATATTTCTCAGAGAGTTTTATCGACTTCCCTATGCATATTTTTTAGTTTACTCAATACTCCTGAGTTTCAGGTTTAGAAAATAGACTACTGTTGTCAGAGATCATTTATTCCTTTGCATAGAAATAGATCCTAATGAACTAATTTGTACCCTCACCCCGTACCCTGTGTTCTCACCCTATTATCACCATTTACACAAATAGGAATAAACTGTTCTATTAAATTGAATATCCCTTGGCAACACAAACACACTTAGATTTCACTTCAATTTTCTATCATCCATACAGTCACATTCATAACTGATTCAGACTCCACTAGAGAACCATAATTTTCACCCATATTTTGGAGATTTCATTGAAAGATTAACAATATAGGCCTACATGATGTACAGCCAATTACTGTAAGCGTTAAAATCTCAAATATGGTAGAAAATTTATCTTATTTCATTTCAATATTCTTACTCCATAGACAACATATTTAGAGGAAAGAGGGGGAAAAACAAACTTGGCCTTTATGGTTTATACAATTCATTTTGAAAAAAAATCAATAATAATATTCCTACTTTTCCACAGTTTCCTAATATTATTGAAAGTTATTATACTTTCAGGTACAAGGAGCTCAAATTTGTTGAATTTCTAATATCATCCCGAACCAAATTTGGCCAAATCTCTACACATACTATACTTCAGAGCTATATCTATTCTTTTCATATCCATTGTCTGCAAGATAATAAACTTATACAGTGCAACTGAAAATTCTGCAGCGCTTTTCGTATCACATCATTCATTTTTTTTTCCTTTCCATCCGCATCGATCGTCTGAGGAATGACCAGCTCATGAATGAAAATGCAGTATGTCCTTTTTCGAATCACATTAGTTATAATACAATACCCTGTAATATCCACTGAAGAACATTACGCCGTATCACATCCAATTTGTGTGCCCTCATTCATTAAAATCAAGACTGAATGGAGTTTTAAATGATTTCTGACTCATGCCCCCTCCCCATCATGTTTGAAGATCTATGGGGCATTTCACAAAATGTTCGTCATGACAGCTTAAGAGCAATGATGCAGTGTCATTTCATTTCCATATTTCATATCCATATTTCAAGAGAATGTCCCCGAATAGGGATTCATTGTGCTGAAACATCTATGGGGCATTTCATGAAAAGTTCATGATGTCATATTGATATAGTGTTATTTAAAATCTATATTTTGAAGGAAATGCCCCTGAACTTGAACCTATAATGCTTGAACATCTAATGATGGGGTATTTCACGCAATGTTCGTAATGACAGTTCACAAGCATTGATGCAGTGTTGTTTAAAATCCATATTTCAAGGGAAAGTCCCTGAACTTGAACTACTAGTAGTATGTTTTAAGGTATCCTTAAACTATTCATGACTTCGAAAGTGTAACTTGATTTGGCCACAAAAGGTAATCTAAAATTCAGCATTCACTGTACATGGTTTTATGCCAAATCAATTTCTTTCTTTGTTTCAGGTAGTGTCTGATGATACATCATACAGAATAGTGACAACCTTATAGTGGGTACAACCAAAGCATATTAAATTAATTCATGAAAACTATTTAAGGAAATACCACAGGAAACATATCAGTTTGGTTTACACTAAAAACATTCACAACTTTTCAAAAATTATGTCAACATTTGGTAGCCTTGGATTCAAGCTCTGACAATTATCACTGAGTTAGGCAATGTTATAATCTATTCAAGGAGATCAATTTTACCTGTGCCCTTCAAAGAGACCACCAACAAATCTTCTAGGACTTCAAATCAAATCACTTATCATTCTCAGTAAAATCCTTCTAGTTTCCTGACAATAGTATATCCACCTCGGCACTGAAATCACATATGACGACTCTCCTCCTCTCTCCGTCCTTTCCACTATTCTGTCCGAGGAATCGGCAAGTAAATGAGATTCCTGATCGACGAAGAGCACAAAAGCCGTACCGGTCGGTTAGGGGGATAATTCGGTGCTGTTTGCCCAAGCCAGGTACTGATCTGGGGAGAGTGTCACCCAAATCCTTATTAAACAAGAGCACCAGCTCTGTGACAACATCGTTGGACACCAAACGTTTCACACCTACACGCCTGCCATAACGGTCTGTCTCCGTCTTGGCGTGTCTACATGGACGTCTGTCTGTCTCCCTCTAGGGGAGAATCAGCAAAAATTTGGCACTAGATGTAGCACTACATCATAGATAAATATGTAGAAAGAAATAATTTTCTTTTTCCATTCTTTTATGCATTTTTCACAAGAAAAATTCCTCACAAAGTAGTACAACAAAACATTTAATTTTTTTCCAAAAAAATTAAAACCTCTTTTTTCACTTTTCACATCTCACCATATTCCCTCTCTCTCTCTCTCTTCAACCACATCGCTCCTCCTTCTATAGATGAAGCAACATATCGAAGCTAATAAAGCGATGAATTTAAATTCTTTCTTTTCTTTCTCCAAATTCGTCCACAACATTATGATCTTGAACCCCCTCCCTCTCCATAAAATCATTAAAATTATTGTAGCACTACAACAAGGATAAACACTCCCCCAACAGCATCTTAAAAGGACAGAGCATTGAATTGAAATGCTTTAGGAATACTGGATGAATTTGATGACATGTTTTCACCTTCATTACATGATTAATGCAATTTTTTTCAATATCAATTTTAATCTATAGGCCCCTACAATGCAGTTTTCTCCCCATATATATATAGGCATTTTCATTTTTTCATTTGGCGGTGATCTAATATTAAAATGTAACTTTCTCTGTATGCGAACAACGCTTTTCCCAAAGAACTGACGTACATGTAGGCCTACATGGCAACACAAGTTAAAAATATATTTAGAAAATGTGTACATTAAAACCACATTTCATATGGCAGGGTAGAGTGAGTGTTTTAAAAATGTCTGTTGTTTTTCTTCCGAAAAAAAACCTGCACAGGGGGCGAGACAGCTTTGCTCATCTTTCCACACCTTCCAGAGCGCATAGCTGAGAATGCCAGTGTACCAATAACACATGTGGCTTTTAGCATGTAGCACAACCAACGCAATGATGTCCGTAGTCTCAAGTTCAAGTCCGTTTTTGCAATTGCACGGTTGCTATTTGACAACTGAACTACAGCAAGCCAACACTAACATTAACTCTCGTCTTTCAAATATAAAGTCATAGGTTCGATCTCACCCATGGCAATAATTTCCTTCAGAAAGAAATTAATTCACATTGTGCTGCACTCAACCCAGGTGAGGTGAATGGGTACCTGGCAGGAATATTTATTCCTTGAAATACAAAGTGCGCTGGTGTACGCTGGGCTAAAGACAGGGTAATAATAATGCAAAGCGCATTGAGCACTTCGCAGAGTGAATACATGCACTACATAAATAGCATGATACAGAGAATGTAATCTCTGACTACTTACGACACACTGCATTGTTTTTTTTCCCATAGCTACTCCGTATCATGCTCTGCACATGCTCAGATCGAAAGCCTGGGGTCTGTACTTGCAGACTAGAGAAGAGGGGGAAGGTGTTCGTACAAGCACATAACCACCCGAAAATCCAGATGGGGCTTTCGGATTTGACGCTGCAAAAACCGCATTGAAACATTTTCAACTGACTGACCACATTAAAAAAAAAAAGTATTCTTTGGACGTATAGAAAAATTAGGGTTTTTTGAGATTCAAATTCACTGATAGGGGTCTGTAAGGTGAGACTAGCAGGGATGAGGGGGAAGGTGTTCTAACAAGCATCACCCGAAAATCCAGATGGGGCTTTCGATTTAGCGCTGCAAAGACCTGCATTACAGGGAGGTCAGGACACGGGGCAATGGCAGACATAGGGGTAGGGGTCAATGCCACCTAGATTCTGTTTCAAATTGGGCGGATTGGATTGCAAAGGGACGAGGGCTTTCAGACAAATCCATTGAGAACCTGGAACAACAGGAGGCTGGGGCAGGAGAAAGATATGGCGGTGATGAAGTATGTTTAGCAATATGTCATGTGCATAATAATTTTGTGACAAGGTCATGAAATTTGCAATTAGGGATGTGAAGTTCACAACTTGAGATGCAAAGTTCGTGATCATGGATACAGAGATTGTGCCCCAAGACATGAAATTCAAGTCCCATATCACCAAATTTGTGTCCAGCGACGCAAAATATGCGTTGTGGGTCACAGTACAGGAATGCAAAATTTGAGCAATGTGGTCATAAACTTTTGTGTACCAGGAAACATACTTTGTGTCCTGGGTAACAAACCTTGCATCCTTGCGGCTCAGGTCACAAATGTCACAGCTAAAATTGCATATTTCCTGACCTGGGACTTGTTTCATTTTTGTTCGTAGAGGAGCACACGACTATATACAAACAACTTGCAACCCTTCCTCAGGTGCGATTCAGGAGTTACTATTGAGAGCAGGAAAAGGTGAACAGTCGTTCACACATCCTAGAACAGCTTTATGAAACGCAACTCAGGTCGCAGAATTTGTGTCGCACAATAACTGCTTTTGAGCATACTTTAAAGACACCATACAAAGAAGATGGCTGCTGTAAATTTCCACACATCAGAAGGCTCCTTCTGCTAAGAGAAACAGGAATTTTGCAGGGAAAATAAGCCGAAAGAAAACACGATGCTGCATTCACCGAAAGCCAAAGCTGGATTTGAACCATGAATGGATTTCTAAAATCTTAGTTAGACGTGATGGAATTCAAATTTAGGATTCTTCATCCTGAACATTTTGAACTTCATCACTTGCTGAGGCCGCCACACCTTGGTCTTCCCAAAAATTCAGAACTAACTACTTGTGAACCAGGGTAAATGACAAAATACAAGGGGGTAAAGGGCAATTAGCCCCCTAAAATTTAGAAATAGCCCCCAAGAGCTCCAAAATGGCCCCCACAAAATGTATTACCGGGGCTATTTTTCAGGAGGAAAATGTAGAGTCCTTGGAAATAAATAAAAGTATTTTAAACCCTGATGTGGAATGCCACTTTTTTAATGCTTTCACAAATTTCCTGATAGAGTTTGGCTTATTTTGATTTCCACATTCAAAAATAGAACTTCACATTTACATGAAAGTCTTTAAATTGATTGTTTGGGAGTGAAACCTCAGTATTACAAATGAAATGATAATCGTTGTCAGTTGTGACAAGCATATCAGATATATGTTTCAGTCAAGGGGAAATCATTTTAAAATACTTGTATTCTACACATATTCCTCATGTAAATCTTTTATTCAAGTTTCCATCTCAGTTACACATGCATAGAATCACAAAATCCTTCCGCAGACTGCACAGTATACAAGTTTGATACTTGATGCATCTATTGAGCCCAATTAATACTCTTGTACAAACAGTGCAGTGAAAGCCCTTGGATGATGGCTCCTGTGGCTTGTTACAGGAACAGTGGGTTCAGAAGATCTCTTTGTGGTATGTAGTTCACAATAAGCATGAAACATGAGCATCGCATAGCAAAATGTTCAAGAAACTTTTCATACTATAATTCCACTCTATACCCTGCATTAAACTGGACTACGTTTTAAGGAATAGGCCTAAATGTTTCTAGCCATTCATCTTATCTAGGTTGAGTGCAGCAAATTGTGGATAGATTTTTTGTGGAAAGAAGGTATATGTATAATGGCTGTAATTTGAACCAATAACCTGCAGAGAGTTTTCACACTACATGTGCGTAGAGTGTGCCACAATCCCAAGTACGCCACGGTTCTTGTAACATTCTCTTACTTATTTTAGAACACTTCTTCATGAGCTGGCCGACGAGGTAGCTAATGAGAACATTCCTAAAATTAACTTAGAAAGTTGCTTTGCAAACAAGCTTGGTGGAAAACACTTTTGAACACTATTGGAAATGGATTCTATGCAGAAGAAAGAACTGTGAAAGGGACTCAAGATTGGATAAAACCTGAACATTACCACCCCTCTATTTTCTTCTAATCCCAATAAAAGCCATGATAATGAATTAAACAAAAATGGTATTACTTATTCACAAGCTTGCGAATGAGCACTCTAAAAAGATTCAGTAACAGTTAGTAATCTGGCTGAGTGGAAACCACTTTTGAAACTAAATTAAAACAGATTCTACATGTAGTTTGAAGAGAGCAGGGCATAATTTTACTTTTCACATTTGATAAGCAGTTTTAGACTTAGGGAAAACATTTTCAACACTGTACAGTACAGTATGGTTCTACGTGAAAAAGTTGCTCAACAAAAAATCTTTTGTGCAGCAATTATCCTAAAATGTCTAGCAAATTGCAATGCAATACAAGGAAAATTATTCCCTGAAGAGTAGTGTGAAAGGGGCTCTAGATCGGATACAACTCAGCCATCAACACCTCTTCGTGCTGCAACACGCATATGGCAGATTTATTAGGAACGACAAAAGGCAGGGTGTTTCGTTCACCCTTGCCTAGCCAAACACCACCAGACTCCAACAAAATCCCCTCCGCAGACATGACAGAATGTTAACCATTTCTTCAAAGGTCCCACCAACGAAACCTTAGGAAGATTTCTCAGTTTGTGTGAAAGTGAACATGATTTTATGTTCTACGAATCTGTGAACATGAAAAATGGGGACCCTAACTGGAAATTTTAATTCAAAAACTTTTTCACACATACTTCGGCGAAGGAGAAATAAGAATCCAAACTTTGGTAATCAAATAAGTCCAACTGATAAATAGAACTAAAAAATCATTTACACACCATACATTTCCAGCATGCAGCCAAGTAAAATACTCCTGCAATTTTCTTATTTAATGCACAAATATAAACTTAGAAGTTTTAATAGAAGGTTCACTAATTTTGTCTCCTAATGGCTAAAAAGGGAGTTACATTACTGCAGTGCGATTGAGTGGATGAGCTGGGGCGCACTGTGAAAAAAAAATGGCGGGATTGGAACCGGCAACCTCTGGGATACGAGCCAATGTCATGGAGTGCTTATTGATCAAGTTCAAACTATTGCAATGTGTAGGACTATCAAGTCAAATTGATAAACTCTGCTGTTTATCTGTAACAAACTTTGGGATAACCCCAACCCCTAAAACTATTACTAAATTTGCAGAGTGCAAAGATACCAAATGTTCCAGACTATGCATCAGACTTGATATCAAAATGTGAATCACTAGACAGCTGAACCGAATATTTTGTCATGAAAGAAAGCATGATGCTTTCTCTTTTAAGAAAATATTTGGCCCAGATGTTTGATGATTTCGTATTCCGGAATGGTCTGCATATCTGAATATGGATAAAGTAGAGTACTTGTATTGCAATATATGGATACATTGATACAGTTATCCTTCCAAACTGATACATGTTTGAGTATGCTTACAAAATGTCAATGAGCTTGTATAATGTAGGATAGTGGATCAATGGTATGTAGGGTAGACAATTAGAATTGTAAAGTAGTTTAAGTAGAACGGAAATCCCATGCAAATATCTCATAGAGCCTATCATTACGGACATTAAGGGTTTAAGTATTAGAGTTCTCAAGGATATGGCCATCATAATAGTCATCTATCATGTTTTATGACCTGAACCCAGAGCAAATGAGACTGTAACATTTGGAGCAGAGCATTCAACATTTCAGGTTACCTTTCAAAGAAATATCTTATCCCTCTAAATGAATTTCTGTTTTAAGATTTGGTCTGTGCCAAAAAAAGCAGAAAAATCCGACGAGCAGGTCAAAAAAAGATCTGTTGGTCTGATTTTTGTGCTTTTAATAAAAAAGAAATTGTGGCCCACACCTAGCCTTTTGGAACAGAGTAAAGGAAACTATTTGTTAACTTGTGTTGTACATGTAGATGTGAAAAAGTGCAATATTGAAGGAAGAAATGAGGAGCCATTAGCATAAACAGAACTGATTGGCCACTGTAGACAGGTTTAATACCTAAATGGACAGTTTCGGCAGTAGGGCCTACATAATTCATATCATAAAAGGGAAGCAACATGGTCATTATTGTTTGCCGGTCAACATACTGTAAACCAGTGGTCATTATAGAAAGGACATTAAACATCAGTCTGCACAACATTTGCTAACATTAAATTTGACAGCTTTATTTCCTAAAACAGACCCCAAGAACCTCATACAACTGTCATTCCATCACAATTTCCACAAAGCTGCACACCTTTCCTCATCGTCTCTCGCCATCTCGTAAACCTTTCCTCTAAGCCCCACCAAGTTCATCCGACCGTGAACGAAAAGTCGATGCAGAGATAATGTGAAGGCCAAGTCCCTGCCAATACCACTACCCAGCCCCAAACGTCTCTCTCGCCCAGCGCCGGAGGGGCCTCCTGACAGCCGAACCCCCATGATTGGGTAATTGCATTTTGTTCATCCGAATTAAGCCACGGTGGCGCCTCGCACAGGCATCGCGTGAAAAACCAGGCTAATTTGCCTTCTGTCCCGTCTCTTGTCTACTGTTTTCTGCTTCGAGTCTCTCCGCGAACTCCCTTGTTTATGGGTCTTCGGCAGTTTTCCACCCCCTCATGTTGACCCCCTCACTTCTGTGACACTATCTGCCACCCCACCCAAAATTCAGTTGATATTTTATTTTGCATAGAGCAATTTTGAAAGCGCAAGCGTCACTCTGTAATTATTTCTACATGAATTTGAAATTACACTTTATCACACATTAACCCATGGCCTACTGACTTCTGAAATTCCTATAAACTTTGTGCAGAGACTTCTCGGTTCCAGTAGTCATTGGGTTAAAAAAAGAAATGGTCCTAGTCCCATCACAATTAACAAAAGAAGAAGATACTAGGATTCAGAGGGGTTATGTCCAGCTATGTCTTTTTATATCACAAGCAAATATTCCCTTTTTCATAGCCATTGATATTTTAGATTAGTGAAGGTAAATCAAAATAGAATATGACAATTGAGATATAAAATGGCGTAGTCTGGGTCCTAATTGTACACTATTTTCCAGTATATATATTGAATGTCAAGACCAATAAAATAAGGATTATAGATTACGGTTTGCAGGTACGTTGTACTTCATTTGGAATCTCTGCTACATGTAGTCTCTGTCCCAGACAGAATGACTTTTAATTCATTATATGGCGATAGACCGAATCTCACTGCCTCGATGGAGTCTGTGTCTATAAACTAGGAGTGATGAGTGATGGATGGATAGAGAAAGAAATTTCCCTCAAAGACAATAACCCCTATCAAAGCCACCCCATCCAATCAAAATTTTTCTATATCGACCAGTCTGAAACTCCTTGCCTACATGGGGTCTGCGTTCATAAACTAGGAGTGATGAGTGATGGACAGAGAATAAGAAAGAATCCTTCAACATTGTATCATACTTATGTTGTTTAATAAATGTATTGTATTCTATTGAACTTGATCTCTGAACACCAGGGGGGTGTTTCATCAAGATTTGTCGCAGCGACAAGGAGTCATTTTCCGACAGTTCCCATGTACCAACTGTCAGCGATAGTACTTTTCATCCAATCACAATCAAGGAATTTGTCAGCGCTGACTTATTGTCTCTGCGACAAATCTTGATGAAACACCCCCGGGTATCCCAAATTAACTGTTTGGTTACCCTAAAATGCAACTTTTATAAAAAAAAAAAATAAAAAATCATCAGTCAGTCAGGAAAATTGTTTTTGAGCACAATTCACACGTAATTAAGGGTTCGTGATTTGTCACTAATTCAAAAGAGCAAATCTGATTGGTTACTGTTCATTCGATTGAACAAAATACGCATGCAATGAAAATCTTAATTGGCCATTTTCATCAGCGAATAAATTGCAAACCTTTAATAATAATATGCAGTTCTTTAATAGTGCTAATTACCTCTGATAAAGGTCTCTAGGTGCTCTAAATTCAATGCAGCATTCTTACCCTGGCTTTAGCAAGAGCAGCTTGTGAAGCGCAAATGCATTTCAAGGAATATACAGTTTTCCTACCAGGTACCCATTTACCTCACATGGGTTGAGTACAGCATAATGTGGATACATTTCTTGCTGAAGAAAATTAACGCCATGCGTGGGACTAGAACCGCGGACTTCTGCATGAAAGGCGAGAGTCAGAACCACTACACCACGGGGGCTTCTACTTGTATTCCATATGGTAGCTCAGGATAGAGTGCAATTGATGGAGCGTATCCTACATGTAGATGGGGTCTGCATCATAGACCCGGAGTGACGAGTGATGGATAGATAGAGGGAGAAGGAAATCCCTCACTGACAATGTATCATCCTAATCATCTCGTCTTCGATAAAATCTCTCCAGGAAAACCCCCGTCCTCTCGTCTCCTGCGCGATGTTCAAGTGATTTCTATTGAGATACTGATGTAAACATAGATGTATCATCCGAAGTTCCATTTAACAGTATGAATTCTCTAGATAGTTGAATGAGTTGGTTAAGGCATTTTACATTCCAATTGACAATGAAATTATCCAATGAAGACATCAAAATTTGTTTAATCCAAGATCGATAGAAAAAAAAAGATCATTCATTATGAATATTTTTCCTGGTAAACATTAAAAAAGTAAAAGAAACATGCTATAAGAATAAATATCATCATCACAAACAGAGCAATGTGTTTGCTAATAAAGCGTTAATCTTCCACTTATCACATTTCTTGGCGTGTTTGGAAACTTTTCCTTTACTTTTGTATGATTTAACAAAATTCTCCTTGTATTGTATTAATATAATTTTTTTATATGAATTTGCCAGATTCAAATATAATATTTGAATCTGGCAAATTCATATAAAAAATTATTCAGGTTTTAATGATTTGCAGAAGGAGTTAGGGTATAATTAAAAGTGACAGCACATTGTACTTATCATTTGGAATAGGGAATCCCCCATGTATATTGCCATGTACCGTTCATGTACGTATACGAGCATGCAGGCCTACAATGTGACATTGCCAAGTTCATCAAGCATACATGCAAGGATCGGTTTGGCCACCTATGGGTTTTTGCATTGAATACTCGGATAGCACGATGTTCAAGCAAAGGTCGCCACTCTAAACATTTCCTGCGGTGAATTCACAGTGCCACATACATGATTCTACAAAAGGCATTTCGCTGGAAATATTAAAGACTCCCCCACCTCCATGAAAAAATCACAATCGGGATGTTCTTACAAGGAAAGCTGAAAATATTTCTGTGAATTTCTGTGAAAATGCACAGTACAGTGCCACTGACCCAAGCCTGGTAACAGAGAATTAACCCATTGACTCCCGAATTCTGTATTTTCCATAGACGTTGTGCAGAGACCACCCCATTCCAGTTGTCAATGGGGTGATACACTGAGCTGTTGAACATCAGGTTGGTTGAGGGATCTTTTCTTTTTGTGGGTGGGTGGGGGGGGGGCATTCAGCAAATAAGCTTTTCAAGCTTTCGTAAGTTTAAATTAAGTGAAGTTCTCATTTTACACTTCTCTTTTCTGACTTGGTATATAATGATATCAAATATAATCAAACCAAATCTAACCATTCCCTTCACCTGCCTTGATTAAAATGACGAGGCTTCATAGGTAGATCTAAATATCATTCCCCTTTCCCCCCTTAATATTAAAGCAGTTTTGTTTTGGTTTGGTTTTAGATTTCGATCACGGGGATGGGAATGGGGGGGGGGGGGTGGAGTTTGCAGAGATGCTAACCTTTTAGAATATAATTAAAATATTAAAATGTGAAACCCTGAACAGCTGGACCATTATCTCAAGTCCCAAGATTTGGCTGAGCTGTTTAATGATTCACATATACATGTACATGTATGAACATGCACCATCACATACCAGAATGTTGGCAACTCTGCAACTTTGATTGTATTGAGAGACCACAAAGTTCAAATGCTGCATTTCATGTATGAAGTAAAGTAAACAAGAAGAGCTATCAGTGTCATGTGGGGTTATGAACTCTTCACACTCCGCAGAAAGCCCGTCTCCAAAAATGGATGGACAAATCTGTCTCCCGATAGCTCATTCACAGTTTGAAATGTTGTAAAAAAATGTGTCCACGAACTGTGAGCAAAAGGGACAAAGGATTTGTACAAAGCAAACAACATTCTCAATGGCTAGGATGAATTAAAGAAATTTCCCTTCCTTTAATTCTGAGGGATAAATGTATAATAAATGTCAAATTTGTTCAGTGAATTAAGAGGGAAGCTATTTTTGTGATAATGAAATCATAATGAAGGCTTGAATGAATGTTTTAATTTGTCAAATAGTTTCAAGGAAATCATTTACAATATAAAAGCCGCACAGCATGTAAATTGAGTAAATAAATGGCACATTTTACTACTCCACCGCCCCTCATAACAAGCCCCTAGCAAGGATGTGTATAAAATGCGTAAAGATATGCAGGGGAGCTTGAAAATGCAAATAATGAATCAGAGATGAATTCCAAGAACTAGGCATTAAAAACAAATAAACAAAGCTCATTTAACTTGTCAGCAGTAATTTAAGATCAAGGGGGATGAATGGTCAACACATCATAGACTCCAAGAGATGCAATTAGCATTGATAGACCTGAATAGAATTCTAGTCTGTAAACAAAGACCTTGTTCGGGTAGTTTAATTAGTACCGCTACAAGAAGGGGTTACGAGGACTGGAACAAAGCCTGGTACAGCTACTAGAAGGTTCAGGCAAGCTGGGAGCTATGATAGTATTCCTTCCAGTCACAGGCCCTACAACCAGAAGATTGAACTTAATGAAACGTCCCGATCGGGCCTGTATTAATAGACTAATATACACTAGAACTCTTCTAACAACGCTTCTTATACCAGCCGAAGGCGATCGTCGTCGAGGACAATCGTCTCCTCAGAGAGATCAAGGCTCCGACAACAAGGAATGCTGGGATACTTGTTGAGGACAAGACGTCTACACTGTACAAGATACTCGTCTGGTTGTGAAGAAGATACAGAGAATTGTGAGATGCTGTACAGTTGTTAATCGCGAAACATTGAATATGAGTGTAAATGAGAATAGAGCCCAAACAAAGCCTATATGATGTATGAACGTATGAAGGAATAGTACATGAAGCCATTTTGTTGAGTTCTACTACGTTATAGTGAGATGAATTCTGTATTTGNATAGATCCTAATGAACTAATTTGTACTCTCTCACCCAATTTTGGCCCATTTACACAACTAGAATAAAGAGTTTGGTATTTGAATATTTCTTGGAAAAGTTTTCTCCACTCCCCTATGAATATTTTATATAACACACTCCCGAGTTTTAGGATTATAATTTAGAAGCTACATACATTTAGAAGCTACATACATGTATATGTATAAATTGTCCATATGATTTACATCGTTCATATTTTACATTGTTTGATCTGTATATTGCGTGCAATAGTTGTGAGCATAAGTATAAAGCGTGTGCTTATGTAGGTGTGTGTGTGTGTGTGTGTGTTTTGCGGCTTTTTTTTGTACAAGTATGTCATCCTTTGCGTTATAAGGTTCAACTTTTAATATGATTTATAATATGTACATGTAATTTGATTATTTATAATTTGGAATCAACTTTTATATAAGGTACCACCTTCCTGTTGATTTCCATACACTTTCACCTTTAACTTGTACTATCTAAACTGTCGAATGTGTTTCTATTTTTGTATTTTCCATGTATTGTTTTTGTTGTTTTTATGAAAGTGTTGAATAAATGAAATGAAAATGAATGAAATGAAATGTACAATTGTCAAAAACCATCATAGATTTTTTCTTCTTTGAGTAGAAATAGATCCTAATGAACCAATTTGTACTCACTCACCAACCCTTGATCCATACACAACTAGAAATAGAGCTTTTGATATACTTGAATATTCATTGAAAAGCATTATTGATTCCCCCTTGTATCTTCTTGAGTCACTATTGCATTTTAGGTGTACATTGTAGATAAGAAACTTAATGTACAGTTGTTGGATACCATCATAGATTCATCTTCTTAGTGCAGAAATAGATCCTAATGAACTAATTTGTACTCTCTCACCCTATTTGGGCCCATTTACACAACAAAGAATAGAGCGTTTGATATACTTAAATATTCATTGAAAAGTTTTCTTGATTTCCCCTAGTATCTTCTTGAATCGCTGCATTTTAGGATTAGAAAAGAAACTACATGTAACATGTACAGTTGTCAGAAACCATCATAGATTCATCTTCTTAGTGCAGAAATGGATCCTAATGAACTAATTTGTACTCTCTCACCCGATTTTGGCCCATTTACACAACTAGAATAAAGAGTTTGGTATTTGAATATTTCTTGGAAAAGTTTTCTCCACTCCCTTATGAATATTTTTTTTATAAAACACTCCTGAGTTTTAGGATTATAATTTAGAAGCTACATACATGTACAGTTGTCAAAAACCATCATAGATTTTTTTCTTCTTTGAGTAGAAATAGATCCTAATGAACCAATTTGTACTCACTCACCCGATTTTGGCCCATTTACACAACTAGAATAAAGAGTTTGATATTTGAATATTTCTCAGAGAGTTTTATCGACTTCCCTATGCATAATTTTTAGTTTACCACTTACTATTGAGTTTCAGGTTTAGAAAAGTTGTCAAATACCATCATTGATTTCTTAGCACAGAAATAGATCCTAATGAACTAATTTGTACCCTCTCACCCATTCTGGCCCATTTACACAACTAGAATAAAGAGTTTGATATTTGAATATTTCTCAGAGAGTTTTATCGACTTCCCTATGCATATTTTTTAGTTTACTCAATACTCCTGAGTTTCAGGTTTAGAAAATAGACTACTGTTGTCAGAGATCATTTATTCCTTTGCATAGAAATAGATCCTAATGAACTAATTTGTACCCTCACCCCGTACCCTGTGTTCTCACCCTATTATCACCATTTACACAAATAGGAATAAACTGTTCTATTAAATTGAATATCCCTTGGCAACACAAACACACTTAGATTTCACTTCAATTTTCTATCATCCATACAGTCACATTCATAACTGATTCAGACTCCACTAGAGAACCATAATTTTCACCCATATTTTGGAGATTTCATTGAAAGATTAACAATATAGGCCTACATGATGTACAGCCAATTACTGTAAGCGTTAAAATCTCAAATATGGTAGAAAATTTATCTTATTTCATTTCAATATTCTTACTCCATAGACAACATATTTAGAGGAAAGAGGGGGAAAAACAAACTTGGCCTTTATGGTTTATACAATTCATTTTGAAAAAAAATCAATAATAATATTCCTACTTTTCCACAGTTTCCTAATATTATTGAAAGTTATTATACTTTCAGGTACAAGGAGCTCAAATTTGTTGAATTTCTAATATCATCCCGAACCAAATTTGGCCAAATCTCTACACATACTATACTTCAGAGCTATATCTATTCTTTTCATATCCATTGTCTGCAAGATAATAAACTTATACAGTGCAACTGAAAATTCTGCAGCGCTTTTCGTATCACATCATTCATTTTTTTTTCCTTTCCATCCGCATCGATCGTCTGAGGAATGACCAGCTCATGAATGAAAATGCAGTATGTCCTTTTTCGAATCACATTAGTTATAATACAATACCCTGTAATATCCACTGAAGAACATTACGCCGTATCACATCCAATTTGTGTGCCCTCATTCATTAAAATCAAGACTGAATGGAGTTTTAAATGATTTCTGACTCATGCCCCCTCCCCATCATGTTTGAAGATCTATGGGGCATTTCACAAAATGTTCGTCATGACAGCTTAAGAGCAATGATGCAGTGTCATTTCATTTCCATATTTCATATCCATATTTCAAGAGAATGTCCCCGAATAGGGATTCATTGTGCTGAAACATCTATGGGGCATTTCATGAAAAGTTCATGATGTCATATTGATATAGTGTTATTTAAAATCTATATTTTGAAGGAAATGCCCCTGAACTTGAACCTATAATGCTTGAACATCTAATGATGGGGTATTTCACGCAATGTTCGTAATGACAGTTCACAAGCATTGATGCAGTGTTGTTTAAAATCCATATTTCAAGGGAAAGTCCCTGAACTTGAACTACTAGTAGTATGTTTTAAGGTATCCTTAAACTATTCATGACTTCGAAAGTGTAACTTGATTTGGCCACAAAAGGTAATCTAAAATTCAGCATTCACTGTACATGGTTTTATGCCAAATCAATTTCTTTCTTTGTTTCAGGTAGTGTCTGATGATACATCATACAGAATAGTGACAACCTTATAGTGGGTACAACCAAAGCATATTAAATTAATTCATGAAAACTATTTAAGGAAATACCACAGGAAACATATCAGTTTGGTTTACACTAAAAACATTCACAACTTTTCAAAAATTATGTCAACATTTGGTAGCCTTGGATTCAAGCTCTGACAATTATCACTGAGTTAGGCAATGTTATAATCTATTCAAGGAGATCAATTTTACCTGTGCCCTTCAAAGAGACCACCAACAAATCTTCTAGGACTTCAAATCAAATCACTTATCATACTCAGTAAAATCCTTCTAGTTTCCTGACAATAGTATATCCACCTCGGCACTGAAATCACATATGACGACTCTCCTCCTCTCTCCGTCCTTTCCACTATTCTGTCCGAGGAATCGGCAAGTAAATGAGATTCCTGATCGACGAAGAGCACAAAAGCCGTACCGGTCGGTTAGGGGGATAATTCGGTGCTGTTTGCCCAAGCCAGGTACTGATCTGGGGAGAGTGTCACCCAAATCCTTATTAAACAAGAGCACCAGCTCTGTGACAACATCGTTGGACACCAAACGTTTCACACCTACACGCCTGCCATAACGGTCTGTCTCCGTCTTGGCGTGTCTACATGGACGTCTGTCTGTCTCCCTCTAGGGGAGAATCAGCAAAAATTTGGCACTAGATGTAGCACTACATCATAGATAAATATGTAGAAAGAAATAATTTTCTTTTTCCATTCTTTTATGCATTTTTCACAAGAAAAATTCCTCACAAAGTAGTACAACAAAACATTTAATTTTTTTCCAAAAAAATTAAAACCTCTTTTTTCACTTTTCACATCTCACCATATTCCCTCTCTCTCTCTCTCTTCAACCACATCGCTCCTCCTTCTATAGATGAAGCAACATATCAAAGCTAATAAAGCGATGAATTTAAATTCTTTCTTTTCTTTCTCCAAATTCGTCCACAACATTATGATCTTGAACCCCCTCCCTCTCCATAAAATCATTAAAATTATTGTAGCACTACAACAAGGATAAACACTCCCCCAACAGCATCTTAAAAGGACAGAGCATTGAATTGAAATGCTTTAGGAATACTGGATGAATTTGATGACATGTTTTCACCTTCATTACATGATTAATGCAATTTTTTTCAATATCAATTTTAATCTATAGGCCCCTACAATGCAGTTTTCTCCCCATATATATATAGGCATTTTCATTTTTTCATTTGGCGGTGATCTAATATTAAAATGTAACTTTCTCTGTATGCGAACAACGCTTTTCCCAAAGAACTGACGTACATGTAGGCCTACATGGCAACACAAGTTAAAAATATATTTAGAAAATGTGTACATTAAAACCACATTTCATATGGCAGGGTAGAGTGAGTGTTTTAAAAATGTCTGTTGTTTTTCTTCCGAAAAAAAACCTGCACAGGGGGCGAGACAGCTTTGCTCATCTTTCCACACCTTCCAGAGCGCATAGCTGAGAATGCCAGTGTACCAATAACACATGTGGCTTTTAGCATGTAGCACAACCAACGCAATGATGTCCGTAGTCTCAAGTTCAAGTCCGTTTTTGCAATTGCACGGTTGCTATTTGACAACTGAACTACAGCAAGCCAACACTAACATTAACTCTCGTCTTTCAAATATAAAGTCATAGGTTCGATCTCACCCATGGCAATAATTTCCTTCAGAAAGAAATTAATTCACATTGTGCTGCACTCAACCCAGGTGAGGTGAATGGGTACCTGGCAGGAATATTTATTCCTTGAAATACAAAGTGCGCTGGTGTACGCTGGGCTAAAGACAGGGTAATAATAATGCAAAGCGCATTGAGCACTTCGCAGAGTGAATACATGCACTACATAAATAGCATGATACAGAGAATGTAATCTCTGACTACTTACGACACACTGCATTGTTTTTTTTCCCATAGCTACTCCGTATCATGCTCTGCACATGCTCAGATCGAAAGCCTGGGGTCTGTACTTGCAGACTAGAGAAGAGGGGGAAGGTGTTCGTACAAGCACATAACCACCCGAAAATCCAGATGGGGCTTTCGGATTTGACGCTGCAAAAACCGCATTGAAACATTTTCAACTGACTGACCACATTAAAAAAAAAAAGTATTCTTTGGACGTATAGAAAAATTAGGGTTTTTTGAGATTCAAATTCACTGATAGGGGTCTGTAAGGTGAGACTAGCAGGGATGAGGGGGAAGGTGTTCTAACAAGCATCACCCGAAAATCCAGATGGGGCTTTCGATTTAGCGCTGCAAAGACCTGCATTACAGGGAGGTCAGGACACGGGGCAATGGCAGACATAGGGGTAGGGGTCAATGCCACCTAGATTCTGTTTCAAATTGGGCGGATTGGATTGCAAAGGGACGAGGGCTTTCAGACAAATCCATTGAGAACCTGGAACAACAGGAGGCTGGGGCAGGAGAAAGATATGGCGGTGATGAAGTATGTTTAGCAATATGTCATGTGCATAATAATTTTGTGACAAGGTCATGAAATTTGCAATTAGGGATGTGAAGTTCACAACTTGAGATGCAAAGTTCGTGATCATGGATACAGAGATTGTGCCCCAAGACATGAAATTCAAGTCCCATATCACCAAATTTGTGTCCAGCGACGCAAAATATGCGTTGTGGGTCACAGTACAGGAATGCAAAATTTGAGCAATGTGGTCATAAACTTTTGTGTACCAGGAAACATACTTTGTGTCCTGGGTAACAAACCTTGCATCCTTGCGGCTCAGGTCACAAATGTCACAGCTAAAATTGCATATTTCCTGACCTGGGACTTGTTTCATTTTTGTTCGTAGAGGAGCACACGACTATATACAAACAACTTGCAACCCTTCCTCAGGTGCGATTCAGGAGTTACTATTGAGAGCAGGAAAAGGTGAACAGTCGTTCACACATCCTAGAACAGCTTTATGAAACGCAACTCAGGTCGCAGAATTTGTGTCGCACAATAACTGCTTTTGAGCATACTTTAAAGACACCATACAAAGAAGATGGCTGCTGTAAATTTCCACACATCAGAAGGCTCCTTCTGCTAAGAGAAACAGGAATTTTGCAGGGAAAATAAGCCGAAAGAAAACACGATGCTGCATTCACCGAAAGCCAAAGCTGGATTTGAACCATGAATGGATTTCTAAANTATGAATTTTTTTAAAAGGCCAAATAACACACGGGTCTATGGAGAAATAATTACGCGTGTGTACCCTTAGAGTGGAATGACCTCTGGGAGAAGAGCGAGGGCGATGAGAGAATTTTTTAAACATTCCCCTTGGGCAAATATTCATTGGGTTTGAATCATCGTATAGTGTAATAAATATGTTGTAAGTGCAATAGGGGTATTAGATGTTTGGTAAATGGATTAATGGGATATTTTTACACTGATATTCACATAAAATACATGGTATAGTATTTAAAAATATCAATCAACATGTTATTTTCCTCTTTTTGTTAAAAATCATATCCATGAACACTGTAGCTCTACACATTTGTTATGTCCATTTAGTTTTTATGTGGGGATTAATTCAAATTTTCTGATTCTCTCGTCGGTCTATTGAAAGAGAGTGTCCATTGACTTTACAGTGATTGCGAACTAAATTAGGTTTGGTTTGTGGGTTGCCTGTTTAAGAAAATGCACCTCAATTTTCGAGCAAAACTTCTTTTATATTCAGTTTGGCCAGTCTCCCCTAATGAATGGATATCGAGATAGGTTCAACAAAAATACAAGAAAAACAATTATTTGCTCTCTTCCAAAGTAGTGTTGGTCTTGCACTTTATGGTTATATAGCATTTTGCTCACACATCACAAGTTCAGGCAGAATTAACAAGCTTTTAATACATGGCGAAATACAAAATTTTCAAAGAAATCTCCTTCAAAACTTTGGTCTATCACACTTCAGCTATGCATTTTTTTGGGTATAATCATGAATATGTACGCTTTTGTGGTACATAACTCCTCTAGATCTCTACTTTTGTCCTAATAAGCTGTCACAGCACTATATCCCAAGTTTTAACTAAATTTCAATCAGACTAATAAACTAATAAGAAATGAATGTTTAAATATTTAGACAAATTGGCAACTGATGACATCATAGGTGCACAATTGACTTTTTCTTATTATTCGTATCAATGTCATAGAATGTTACTTTTTGCCCCCAAAAAACTCAAACTTTTGCCCAAGCCGAAAAACCCGAGCTATGTCTGCACTGTGCAACTTAGTGAGCATTAATGGAATTAGTTCATGAGCCCAGAAACCAAAGATATAATGGATGTTTTCATTGCAAGCTTTTCAAATGAATGAACACATTTGCACTATTAGTTCGAGCTAGATCTAAGTCCTCTTGCATAAAAAAGTCGCAAATAAATATGACTCGGAAAATTAAACTCAAATCCTACAGTAAATATGTGCTCCCCGATGGTGTTCACCAAGATACATGTAAAAAAAGACATTAAGAATTATTTTAAGGACTGGTATCCTTTCTTGAACTTAATGATTGATGGTTATGACGCTTATGCAGCACAAGAATGAATACCAGTCAATTTTTAAGTTGTTCTTGAAGTCTTTCTTATGTTAGAGAAACGCCACCCTGATAAGTAAAATTGGGAGTTGAATTTAATTTGCAGCCTAACATGCAAAACACGCCCAGAATTAGCTCAAGAAAACTAGGGATAGTGCAGAAAGCCTTAACTATCAATTCAGCAGGTCAGATCGGCTTTTCCTTCAGACCAATCCACTGCTGAGATAAGTTGTCAGAAGTGCTAATAAACTCATTCCAATCGACTGAGTGGTGGGTAAATACAGGCTGTGTATGGGATGTCACAAGGTTATGAATGCACAAATTTGTTCATGAAGGCACGTTGATGAAGCACAAACAAGGCTGGCAAATAAATTGCAGTCTGCAGTTCCATGTCCAAACATGCTCATACAAAATGAACCTGTAAAGCAAGTTTTTTTTTTAAAGCTTGGTTCATCTTTCGTGAAAGGGAAGGGGGGTCAAAAGAGAAGGTTCTCTCATTGGCAACTTTGAAAATATGACACATAAGCAAGCACACACTGATTATTGTCATCTTTTCCAATGCATTCATGTATTGCATAGTTGATACTGACATCCACATAATTTCTTCTGAAGTGAAGGAGGAGGGTTGTCATAGGCAACCAATGGATAGAACTCTCATAAGCAAGCATACATTGTTGTTGTCATCCTTTTTTTTCTGAAGTGAAAATGCAAGGGATTTTTTTTTCTGAAGTGAAAATGCAAGGGATAATTTTCCTAGTATCGCGTTGCAATTTGCTGATTGGCACTAAGCCTACATGGTACTTGTTGCAATATTTCTTCTGTCTGTTCTCCCGATCATGTATACATATCTCAACCATTATTTCATTCATTTTTATTTTATTTTCCTTTTTTTCACTACCATGTCATTTTAGATACTGGTACCCAACTCAGGTCTAATTAACTTTCCAACAATTCATCCCATCACTTGGGTTTTTAAGTTTGAAAATACACCCAAGGAAACCGCACCTCACACGGGGGTGTTACCTGAGCCTTCTTGAAGGGCTGCATATATCACAGGGGCGGTCCAATGATTACATAATCATGTCCTCTGTCTAGAGCCCAATTCAAGCGGCTTTATGGGGATCGCAAACAGAATCCACAGACAAATACAAACAAGGAAAAAAGGATTTTCTCCAGATAATAGGTATTTAAACAGGTGCATTCTTGTGCTCATAACACAGGTATGTTACACTATTCATTTAGCTGCGCTTTGTTTGTTTGATTAAAGTCTGAATCGGTGGGGTTTGGGGAGAATAATAACACCACTTTTCCCCCAATTAATCATGATGAAAGGATGACAGACAAGTGAAATTGTCGTTGTAAATTTTTTTTGTAGAAAGGCTAACCCCGTGTTCTGAAGTTTAAAATTTAAACTACTGTAGAACTGTATGAAAAATGTGTCTGAATGCTACCAAACAATACAACATATATAGCTGAAAAAATGTATAACAACGTTGTATGACACATCTCAGTTGCAAAACACGTCTAAACAATTGGTAGGGTACACAATAAATGTAGTTTCTTATTAAAGTGAGTTTTGTTATCTAATGAATAGCATCTGAAGACAGCACAGGAGTTGGACTGTCTTTACTTTTCAGCCAAACTTTAAAATGATATTTTATTGCTTACATGTATTAACAATATTTTGCTTGGGGGAATCTTGTATTACAAATAAAAATACTTTAAATCATTGTAAATTTTCGTAAATAGTGTGTTGAGTTATTGTTAGTGAAAGCCAACGTCTTAAATGACTTCCGGTTACGACCGCGAACGGACGGCGTGTTGCGTATTGGCAACAACGATATTTGAACATTTCCTTGCTTACGCACCTTGCCAAGCTCAGACACTCGGAACACTTCGTACGAATATCCGATCCGTGTTGTCGTCACGTGTAACTTTGATTCCTCCCCTCTTTAGCTTCAATTTTTCTACAAATGTGCGAAACGCATTATCATGCGATTGCCGAGCTGCTAGCTAGCGAAATATAACTTGCTCGCTCGCTATTCCAGGTTAAAATGCCGCAATTTTTCTGTTCGCCAATCTTCGGAATAAAAATGGCAGCGGCCAGGCCACGCCCTCTGAACGTCATGTTGCCCCGCCTTTAAAGCACGATATAGAGATGCCAACCATTCTAGAATATGCATGAGGTACATTTTAATGAAAATTTAGATGTTATTGTTATACTTGCTCTCACATAAATATTAAGTTCGGCTTAACTTCCATTTCAATTTATATCCTCATGCATTTTCCAAAATACTTCGCACCTCTGACAGTATGTAGGCCTACGTAAAACTCACAACTCCCTGGACAAATGCTTTTTTTTTTCTTTCAAAAGCTTCAAATCACACTGTGGAAAAAGTACAGTGTATGGTGCATGGGCACGTGGTGCTTGCATAGTCTGCAAGTACAGACCCTAGGCTTTCGATGTGTAGCACATGCAGTCTTTGACTACATGACTCACTGCATTGCTAAAACCATTGCAGACTAATGCTTGTATGCATTTAGACATGCAGATGTACACGAAAGTACATGCTGCACTCCTCCTCCCATCCCTTTTCTATCCCTTTTTCTATTCACAAGAACACTGTATCAACATCTTCTTCACCCGAGGTGTGAGCGAGATGGTCAAAAGTGAAATACGATCTGACAAAGGGATGACATCATTCCTTCAGATACAAGTACATCAGAGGTATCCTTAGGGACCGTTCGTACTGGCGCACTTTCATCTAGGCCTTAGGAATGAGGTAGTCTGCAAGAACAGACCCTTGGGTTTCGTTGTGCACAAACACAGAGAGTGATACATGGTATGCTCTGTGTGTCTCAATGTGTGTCTCGTGCTGAGCAATGCTGTATGTGTGTGATGTAGTCACACAGCGCATGCCCTGTATCATGCTCTGCATACTCACATACCGAAAGTCTCGGGTTTGTGCTTTCAAACTAGGAATGAGGGGAGGGGCCCTTGAGGAGCACAGTCCCCGTAAAAATCTCAGGTATTATTGAACCCCCCCCCCCATCAATATTTTTTGGAGAGGTGTCAAGAAAGTGAACAACATTATTCCTTCAGATACAAGTACATCAGAGATATAGGTGAGGACCATTCGCACTGGCGCAAAAATCAATTGAAATGTTTTTCGTCCGGGAAAGTTCTCCTTCATGGTCAAAACTGAAACGTGATCTGACAAAGAGGTGATGTCATACCCACACTACCGCTTCAATGTTTTGCACTTATGATGTACTATAATCCAGGACTAGGAATGAGGAGGGGGGGGGGACACTTTAGCCGGCGCTGCACTAGCCCGAGTTTCCTTGATCTCAAGCTTTTAGTCCGATCAACCATCTTTGCAATTAATCTCGAGATTGGCAATCTTGGTCTGCACTATAGCGAGTTTGAAATCTCGAGCTTGACGGACATAGTCTCTTTCCTCAATTTAGCGTGATCGTGAGCTGCATTAGCCCGCTCTCCGAGCTTGGTCTAGTCCTGGAGCATGCGCAGTCTAGGAAAATAAGCATGTGGTTGTTGTGCGGAGAAACTCGCACAGAGTGCTCGTCAATGGGCCTGCCATGCTCCGCTGCTCCCACACAACGAATGAATAAATTAGCCC
>BQKZ01000402.1:49447-61503 GCA_036244855.1 Temnopleurus reevesii
GGGGGGGGGGGCAAGGATACATGGAGGAGGATTGATCATTCGTTGTTTACATTTTTTTAAACATCATATTGTCATTATTCAGTAGTTAGACTGTATGTGCATTAATTTGTTATCAAAACACCAACTTATCGATAATGAGACAACAAATAATTCAGCATACCTCATAATTAATTAATTTCACATAATAAATTTTTGGGCAAGTGGAACTGTTGTTCGGGCAAGTAAATTAAAAATCCACTTGCCCGACCGGGCAAGTAGTGAAAAAAATTCTTGTAGCACCCTGAGTGATACTAAATTCTTTGATAAATTATAGTTCTTATTGTTTTATATTCGCTCAGAAATAAGGTGCATGCCTTTATAGACTTCCATCATACATGTATATCACACAGTGCAACTCATCATCATGCACAAATTCAACACACTTGGCCCCCAGATCAATTACCACCCTCTATTACTAATCAACAGCTAATTGATTGTAATTGATAACCATCCAAACACATCACAGGAACAAGGGCATGACGATGTACGGGTGGAAGCACCGTGAGCAGAAGGGACAAAGGCCTGGGACAACGTACTATATAAGCCAATATTTTAGCGTACAGATATTTTCGCGATTTCTGACCAGTTTGACACATTGGCGTGTTGTTATTTTACATGTTTTGACAGTGATTGTACATGTACACAAATGAATGTGCATGATATAGAGAGGACATTTTCTCGAGGCCATAACCACGAAATTGGCGAAAATAAAACCACCGCGAAAATTTCAGCTTATACAGTAAATAGCCTGCATTAAAAAACTTAACTATAGCTACATGGACACATAAGAAATTTTCATCCTTCTTGTTCTGCGGAAAAATGTTTGACAAGAGTTCAATCTGGGACTTTCTTTTGTGATCACGCAGCTTATGTGAATGCGTGACGCAGTTGGATTTTATTTTGTCCCAGTCCTTTAACCCTTCTGCTCATGGTGAAGAGAATTGAATACACTCTAATTTTGGAAAGAATGGATTGTCTGGGAAGAACTTTTCATGTACATTGTGCACAGAAGTTTGACAAGAACTGTTTACTGATACAGTACACTTAAGAAAAAAGTTAGGGAACACTTTTTCATTAGTAGACTTCAGGAATAATTTTACTTTTCGCATTTGATTAGCAGTTTTAGACATTGAGGAAACATTTTTAACACTTTACTGTGCAGTTCTATGTGAAAAAGTTGCTAAACAAAGCATATTTTGTACAGCAATCATGCTAAAATGCATAGCAAATTGCGATACCATACCAAGAAAATTATTCCTGGACTTCGATATGGGATCATTAAAAAAAAAAACACCTTAAGTGCAAAAATTATGTACTGCAGGGGTTGATACATTCAATATGCGGTCTGTCACCTTTTTTTTTATAGTAGTGTATCTGAAATTCTGTTGAAACAAAAACGGCTCGATCGGCAGGGTCACAGGATTTATAGGGATCTTGCTCATTTCTGAGTGGAGGATGAAAAACTACCCCCATCCAGAGGGGATTACACAAAACAGGATGTAATCTACCAGATAGATAGGGATCAATGGAGGTGTTAATTACATGGATTAGTGGAGGTGCTAATTAGATTTAATCCAGCCTAAAGTGATTATGGCTTCCTGAAACAGAACAGGTACTTTCGTTTACCAAGGTCTCTGTACACATGTATGATAACATAAAGGCATTCAGACATACATGTAGGTGCTGTAGCTGTGTCTATAAATATTTCACGTGCAGATATTTTCACATTTTTGGACCAGTTTGACATTTAGTACACAGGGAATAATTTTCCTGGTATCGCATCGCAATTTTCAATGCATTTAAGCAGGATTGCTATACAAAATATGTTTTGTTTAGCACCTTTTTCACATAGAACTGTGTAGTAAAATGTTGAGAATGTTTCCTCTTATCTAAAACTGTAAATCAAACATGAAAGGTAAAATAATTCCCTGGTATGTTTTTATTTTTGACAATGTTTGTATGCATATGAATGTGAATTAAAATTTTGGCAAGGCTAGGATCGCTGAAGTTGAGAAAATAAAACCAACACAACTATTTCAGCTTATACAGTAACGTCTTCGGAATGTATTTTTTTGTTGTTGGGTGTCATGAGCGTCAGTGCCTGGCGGATGCCGGCGCTATATAAGCATTCATTATTAATATTAAAATATCATAATCAAAATTGCGCAAACATAGTACAATTGTCTTACCTGATTTCATGCAAGCACCAAGAACAGATGTTTAAGTAGGCACATGTAAATAAAAAGAAAGAAACAAAAAATAAGGAAAAATTAGATTGCAAGTAAATATATCACTAAAAATTACATTACTGCATTTTATTCAATGTCAATTTATAAGGTTGCCAAAGAGAACTTTGGAGAGCAAAAATAATAACTCTCATTGATCAATTTTCTTTAATACTCCTGTATAAAAAATAGCATTGTCAAATAAGATAAAATTTCACTGATTAGCAGGCGTACTTGTAAATGTAGATTTCATCATCATTTTCTTTCAAAAATTGAATGAAAAATGACAATTGTAACAATATATCAACATTGGTAAGAAGTGGATTTAGGATGAAAACTACATGCTATGCAAGTGATATTCCATGCCCAAACATTTTGATTATATACATTTTGTAATACACTTTATGTACATTGTCATAGATGAATGGTCATTCTCTATTTCGTACAGTAACACATGTACGTGTGGTATATTTCCTTGGTATATTGAGGGGTTATTTACTGAGCATGGGTATCCCCGTTGACACAATAGCCAGTGACTGTACAATCACAAAAGCACACACGTAAATGTACAGTAATTGTACATGTAGGGGCCTATAGGCCTGTACAGAACTTGTAATACTGTGCAGTGTAGTGCAGATGAACTATGAGTACGTACAATACAATATGTGGACATGTACATAGGCCTACAAAATACATGTACACGTCACTCTGATGTAGTTTCTAATGATAGTTCAATAAAGTCTAAATGTGAATGCAACATGAATTGTACATGTACAGTACTGGCTTGGCTGATCAAAGCAGGAGTACATGTATGTAGGCCGAGTATATTTTTGCTTAGGATTTATCTTCACTCATTTCAGAACGATGATGAATTAACTAATATTTTTCTCATTATACTGCCAAAAGAGATGCGTACTATGATGTTCTACAATGTAACAATAAAAAACCTGCTAATGCATACATGAAAATATACTGTCTGAAATTGGCTGAATGTGCTAAATATATGTGCTTGAAAGTTTAGTAAAGCTAAAAACTACATGTACATGCCTACACACATATACTTGCACATTATACGTGAACTGTAGAAGTCAATATTCCAAAAATGTTGGCTAGGTCTCATTCACTTAATGTCAGACTTTATCACTTAATAGTGAGTTGATATTTTCACTTTTTGAAAGAGTATTGCACATATTATATGGGCATTCTAATGAGTGAACATTTTAGCAAATTCCTGATTAACAAATTCATGAAAAAAATAACCTCAGTAAAAATTTCTGCTTTTCCAGTATTCAGCTGTATGATATGGTCAAGTATGAAACCCGTAAAAGAGCAACATTTTCAAAGTTCAACATGCATACAGGATTTGCCATGTAGCTTTGTACAATGTACAGGACAGAGTCGTAAGCGAAATGCACAATGCCAGCTACAATAGACCAGTGGACAATGCCATGGCCAATGGAGTATAGAGCCCTTGCATTGAATCATTCACAAAGGGGAGGAAGTATTAAACATTTTATATCAAATGGTCAAGAATAGAACCCCAATCTATCAAGGAAAAAAGGTATTAAAGTACAGTATGTACACTAGTTCTGCCATACATGTACATATAGGCAATAGCACAATGAAATCAATATATGTACATACAGGCAATCAGCACAATGAATCATCAGTAGATCAGTGGACAATGCCATGGTCAATGGAGTATAGAGCCCTTGCATTGAAGTATTTACAAAAGGGAGGAAGTATAGAAGATTCTATGTATATCAAATGGTCAAGAATAGAACCCCAATTTATCAGGGAAACAAGGAATTAAAGTACAGTATGTACACTAGCCATACATGTACAATGCCATACATCATCATTATTACATCATCATTTATACATCAGTGGACAATGCCATGGTCAATGGAATATAGAGCCCTTGCATTGAAGTATTCACAAAAGAGAGGAAGTATTGAAGATTCTATATATGGTCAGGTATAAAACATTATATGAGTTTATATGTTTTATAGTATGAGATTGATCAAGAGGTCAGCCCTAGGGAATAATTTTACTTTTCACATTTGATTAGCAGTTTCAGACATTGAAGAAATATTTTCAATACTTTATTGTACAGTTCTATGTGAAAATTTGCTACAAAAAAAACCATACTTTGTATAGCAATTCTGCAAAAAGGCATAGCAAAGTGCGATACGACACCAGGAAAATTATTCCCTGCAGCCCACTTGCAGTATATTTCAAAATTATCATGATGGTCCTGCTTGGCATCTCAGTGAACTTTAAAATTACGTATGAATTTCAAATTACGTATACTTTAAAGTATGATACAAAAGGCAAAAAGGACTGCCAGCACATTCTACTTTCGAAGAATATCAAGCTTAATGCCATGAATTCGGCATCAGTTTGCCCTAAGTTTGCCCTTAAAAAAAGAAGAAAAAGCACCGTTCAATCAGAATTTTTGTTGTTGTTGTTGATTTTTCAATTAAACAAAAATAAAAATCATACAAAATATAAGTTCCTGTGCAAATCATTTGATGTTAACTCAAGGCATTTGGAGGAAAATTCTGAATAAGTTTAATAGAAACACATCTTTCCAATATACAGATAGAAGCATTTTGAAAATGGAAAAACCCAGACCTTGGTCATCTTTGAGAAGAAAAATTCTTCAGAGGAAACAATTTTCAAAAGATTTTAAAATCTTTTAAATGCAGAATCTACGACCCCTTTCACATCACGAGAGGTGGGGCCTGGCTACATGGCCATCACTGAGGGTCGTATAAAGTCCTGTAGCGTCCCGCATTCTACAGAGTTCATTAACATTTTATTGAACTTTCATCACCTTACGCGTGCTGGACATATTTTGAGACATTTCTATTGTTTGCTGCAGCTGTCCGCGAGTTCCGATCTTCGTAAGGGCGTGACGGAGACTTTCCATTCGCGGCCACGCGGTTTCATTCGCGAGCTGTTCCCCGCACCCAGCTCGCCACTCCCAGCTATGCAGTCGTCGAGTCAACATCTTCGCTCGGCTCGCCCAAAGCCTGGTCGAGTCACACATGGACATGTTTTAAGCATTCACCATCGACATGACGTGAGTTCCTGATTACTTCTTTTCACATGATATTTGGACTGGAATTCTACGGTATAATTTAGCTGTTATTACGCTGAGTTTTGAATCGCCGGACTTTTATCATTCTTCATCTTCTTCCTGAACGTCCACGGTAAACACACGCGACACGCCTGGGCCGACTCGGCGTACCTGCCTGGATTTCTATCAGGAATGTTTTCTTCTCGATTAATCGACATCGCCTTTCACCAGTTTAGACTCTCGTCAATTATACGCTAACAGTCTACTGGTTCATCGTCGCAATCGAACTTCTCTCTTCATCCACCAGCTCGACCTCTGGACTCTCGTAACGCTCGAGACGATAACGTCTGGTTCTATTGAGCATCTGGTGCGACATCTTTTATCTCCCGTCGACTTGCCCGCAGCTCGACTTCATAGCCTGCGACCATCGACATCGAACTCTTTGCCTGCTATCATCTAGCTTCTCAACACAAGTCATCGTCATCATGCTTCTTCCTTCTACTGTCCTCGTCTCCGAGTCGCGACATCACTCGTCGAGCGCTTCTTCACCTCTTCAACATCGTCCGCGTCGAACTCTCATTCGTTGTCCGCGTTCATAACTTCCGCCAAATATCCAATCAATCAATCACGGACTGGACCCAATCAGTTAAGTTTTAATCATTTTTATCGATCGCACTTTATCGCTTATTGTTGTGTCAATGTAATCCAAGATTTCAACCAGAGCTGTAATCGTAATTATAAATAATAAATTAGGATTTGAAGGGTATTTCTTGTGTCATTTGCAGTTATTTGTTTTTCTCTGCACCACAATCCTTCGTACTCCTAAAGTACCCTCCATCGCACAATTTTTGCGTCTCTACTTTTAAAACTTTTTTGCTTTTCAATAATGTAAAAGGGGCCAAAGTTGCAGGTCTGAAAAACCATAACCATTCATTCTTGTAGAAAGATTTTATTTAAACATTTCCAAAGATTCTGTCACCAAAGAACCCTAGATCATAGAGATACAATCTCTATATGCCTAGATCTAGATGGAGAATGTTAATGACAAAAATGGAAGAGGGAGATGTAAGTTTTGGACGCAGGGGAAAGCAACGTATGTAAACTTCCACAAACCCACAGTAAGCCTTAAGGCAGATCTGCATTTTCTATCATAAGCTCATATACATGCAGTGCGAATGTCAAAGTCATGTTCAATATGGGCGAATTAGCTTCCCTAAATAAGACCCTGCAGATCCTATCACACCTTATTATTGCGCCCTAAATCAGATCCACGACCCAGAAATTTTTCTAATGAAAACAGTTGAGATTATCACTCCTAAACATTGACGCTGAAAACTGGGTCAGGCGTAATGGCACCCGGTGGCAGGATCGGGTGTTGAATTAGTCTGAAATCTCGCCATCTTTTGCTTTCATAGAGAGCACCCTGAATGCCCATCAATATTATCTGATGTGACATGTCTGATTTGCTTTACAGGCCTGTCTCCACTTTAGCCTAAACAAGCCGACACCGATGCCCTAGATTGGCTGCATGCACAGTTGTATATGTGCGTACTGAAGACCTCACTCTGCTACATGTAGTCCAAAACTGCACAAAATTGTTGTTACTTTTAATACTGTACAAGCAAATTTTTAGTATACACACTGCCCATAGTGCACAAATTTTTGCGTTACTTCAATAGTGTAAAAAGCCAAGATTTTCATTCTGATCATAAAAACTTCACCGAATAACAAACCTTTTCACTCATAAGTGAGTTGTTGTTATTATGATTTGAAATATTACAGTATGGGTATACATGTAGAAAGTCTAATGAGTGAAAATTTCAGCGAATTCATTGAGATATTCGCAAACATAAAGTCATAATGAAAATTTCAGCTTAGATTATCATTACACTGTTTTGAAACAATTTTGTGCCAGCAGAAAGGTGTTTGACAGAAAAGAGTTAGAACATTACTATTACTGAATCCAAAGGTCTTGCTTTCAAGATTCAATTTACAATCCACCGATAATAATACACGTTCCAGTGCGTAATTTAGGACTTTCTCCAGTTGCTAGTGGGTTAACAAGTATAAAGCCCTGCCAGTTCATAATAATTCCCCGTGTAATTATAATTAATAATATTATAATTATAATTAATAATAAGCCGCTAAATTTTTCTTTTAATGAAAAGAAGCTAAACTTACAAAAAAAAAAGAAATCATAGACAAACAAAATAAAACATATCCTGGACAAAGACACATGTATTAATAGCAAGCATGCATATGGTGTAATTGGAAAATTATAATTTCTAGATCCAAGACCCTCTTCATTTCTCCTATGATGTGGCCACATTTGTTAATGTCATTTTGTCATTTATGTTATCCAAGCGTTAGTCGTGACTGTTTTAATGAGGATAGCATAACTGGGAGGTGACAAAGCAGGGCGATAAAGTACTATCCAAGCGTATAACGATATTTAATGTTATCTGCCCTGATCATTATCAATTATTGCAGATTGTTTGAAAGACTGCAATTCGCAAGCACACACATTATCATGCAGCTGAAAAATAAGTACCTTGTTTTAAAAAGAAAAAGGAAAAACATGTAAATGAGAATTGCTAACCTTCTAGAATATGTATGAATAAAGAAGTGAAAACGTAAAATTGTGTATACGTAGAAAAATTAATATTATCACCAGTATAACGCATCTCATAATTATATCATGATGCATTTCATAACTATATCATACCACATTTCGTGTGAATAAAATGCATTCCCAAAGTCTGCAATAACATTATTTGTTGGATAACCTAACCATTCTTGACAACGAATGAAATCTACATAGTAGGTACGCATGTTATTGTGCAACATTTCTGTATAATTGTCTCTACATGTATGCATTGTCCTTTTAAAGGTATAGATTCGTAATGACCAGGATGCAGAAAGTGATGTTAAATGAGCTGATGTATTCACAAGTTGCTTTTTGCCTAAATATATCTATGTAGGATATTTAGGAGTACATTTTTGCTCGTATTCTGTGTATTTCACGTCCAACGGGTCAAACCGCCATTGTTCCTACGGTGTGCAAAGTGCTTTAGAGCAGGGGAGTGTCGGCCTGAAATGGGCGGTGCGATCGGTGGTATTGTCTGCGGTGTGTGAGTTCGCGTTTATTTTGTACGTGAAGCATGTTCTGTGAGGAAGTACGACCGCAGCAAGTTGTTTTATTTTGCGATAATTAAGCCATTTCTAGGTCGATTTCATTCAAACAAACTATGAACATGCTCTAATTTACTATTGAAAAACTGCATTATGGTAATAATTTTACTGCAGCTCGCAAACTAGTTAAATATCTGAAGCGCCCTCCTCCCAAAACTGGTCTTTCGCTTTAAGATAACAATACAGTTCTGTGTGCCACCTTTCATTACCCTTCTATAATATATTATAACAGAACAATCACAACATCTGAATCAAAATCAAAAGGCTACCAAATAGAATAAATTTATAAACTATGTCTCTTTAATGTGAATGACAAGCATCCCAAAAAATCTGCGATACAACAGAAGTTGGTATCAAATAGAATTTTGTACAGATCATAGACTTGTATCAAATTTATATTAAAATTGAAATCCTATACCAGGGGTCGATACACACCAGGTTCAATGCTTTTGTAATACATATGGTCAGATATTAATTTTAACCTACAAGCGGGCCTATATGAACAGTACACTGTGTATAAACTACAATGCAACAAGTAGGCCTACAAGCTTTACTGCACTTCTTGTGTACATGTAGGCTACATGTAGTGAATTCAAGGCAAAAATTGGTTGTCTTCATACATGCGCCAGTGTATTGATTGTTGGTTGCGCTAGATTGAGATTGTCAGGAAAACGAGTTTTCATCAAATCTAATCAAGAAAAAAAATAATATGCACAGCTCATATCATCGGCTGACAGAGTGTCTCAATGTTTTTCTCTGATTGTGCTGTAGGGAAATGGTAATTATTCAGGGAAATGGTATGTATGGTTGGTATAAATGTACATGTATGTACCTGTAGCTGTATACACAAAAGTTACCCCCCCCCCTAAAAAAAAAAGCGGGTACCATGTTGGTCCGTTGAGCGGAAAAAGTCCTCTTTTTTTAAATTAATTTATTTCTTTATCTTCTAAACATATTTCATGTAGCAAATCAGATTAAGAATGGAGTAAAAAGCCCTAAACATTTGATATTTACTTTTAAGGCTTTATTTCACATGCCCATTTATGATTTTACTGAACATTACTTTTCAGGTTATATTTCTCATGTTTTCCTACAATTTTATTGTGATTTTTTTTCCTTCAAATTTTCGGAGGGTCAGTCGGTCTTGGGCATCCAAACACTTTTTAGGCCTTTTTTTTCATGGAAATATACCACCAATAAAGAAAACTTCAAGCAACTTAAAAAAAATCCTCTCTTTTCGAAGAGAATGTGCAACAAAAAGGCAACAAAAAAATCCAAACACCTTAACAAACAAAATTGCAAAGGAAATGCTAGCTAATGTTCCAGTGCTTGCATTTGAAAAGATTTAGATAATTCATACTGGCCCAAAGACCAGCTGATTTAATTCAATTTTCACCACGGTAAATACACTTTCCTCTAAATTTTCTAAATAAATTCCTGTTGACTGAAGGTGCCTACACATGAATTATATCCTATTGCCACATTCATGTTTGATGTATTACATAATAGAGCGAACAGAGAACAAAGACATGTTTGAGAGTCTGGAGACTGGTCATTAGTATGTGGTGCCAACATGGGTTTCATGTCTATCACTACTCTATTGGAACTTCCTACAAAACATTTTATTGCATGTTCAAAAATGCTTTGTTTTCGTGTAATGTTCAGTACATGTACTTGCATGAATATATTTTTCAATAAGTTTCTACATGTACAGTGTATATAACCATGAAAGAAATAACGCACAGTCAAGTCCTCAACAGCCAGTGTATTTCTATTCATCAACACAGGGACAGTGGAAAGTTCAAAAGTGTGTGTGTGTGTGTGTGGGTGGGGGGGGGGGGTTAGCATTTTTACACATTCCAAAATCTTCAAGGAATGAAGATTTTAATGTAGGAAATATCGGCTACATTAAATAGAAGGGGATATTTTCCACTTAAAATTCTATTTCGCATGTGATATATTGCCTCCTTTTCTCTGTTATTTAAACAAATCCTGAACAACTTGGGGGGGGGGGGGCAGTGCTTAACTCCTCTTCTACATGTAGGCCTACAGTATATTTACTGTCTGAAAATATCTCCAAGCCCCATTCTGTAACCTTCATATTGGGCTAAAAAATTTTCCTTACTTCAAAATTTAATCTACTCATATCGGTACTAACATCAAGTAAAGAGATGAAAAACAAAGGGAGGAAAAACGATCACAAACATTTTCTGCATGAATCTATTCTAACTTATTCTCATTCATTGATAAAAAAAATTGTTATGAATGAAAAAAAAAAGGCTATAAATCTGTCAAACTGTTCTCCATGGGCTCGATCAATCATTCTGAAAACGTCAAGTTTATTACTCAGCTGAAGAATACTAGCGCAATTTGCATTCATGCTCACGCGCTTATGCGCATCAAGCCAGTCCAGATACATGAGCTTTCCATACTAATTAACCCTTTCAGAATGATAACACCATTTTTTGTTTCGGGTCACTAACATTTGATTCAGGTAATATATGCGCATTAGTATAAAGCGAGATGGAAAAATTGACACAAAATTTAACCATATTGATTGTAAATGCCAATGTACGGTTCAACACAGGGAATTCTAAATTCTTCAAAATACTGAAATCAGCAATTACAAAAAACAACGGTTAAAGGTAACTATTTTCAAAGTAAATTTAAAATTTCCACTTTTTCCAAGTATTAAACTCTGTCAATATTGGGGGTATTGTAATCTACAATAGTTGAAAATAGTAAGTGTTGCCTATTTGCAGAAGGAATAATTTTTGAAATTGTTCAAAGATTTTCGATGCGCTGAATGGGTTTGATATATCATCTACTTGATGGCCTTAAAAATGCAAGTTCACGCATAATTTGGTCAATAGCTTGGCACAATTTCACCGATTATGCTCAATTTACTGCCCTCAATTGAGATCACTATTCCAGCTTCCGAAATGATGGTATCCTCTTAAAACATTCCTATCGTTTCTCCACTGTTTCGATTCCCCCTTTTTTTCAAGCTATTGCCATTTCCGCTGCAGAAAGGTCATGATATGTATTCCAGTCGAATCTGTCGAGTCAAGGCTGCAATGAAAATAGGGCACATTGATCAGGCATAGATTGGCGAAAGCACACCGCCATCAGAGCCCTAATGTGCACTTCATCTCCAGAATTCATCAATAGACGCCGTCTGTCTAAATATTTCTTGATAGTCCTCCGATTCTGGTGCGGGTTTCTTTCCTTTTGTACAGCTATCATCTCTGATCATGTTCCCAGTCGCGTTTGGCAACAGAGGAAAGTTTTTATTGGGAGAGACTTGTTGTAAACAATGATCCCTCGCTCTTTCATTATCCTAAATGTCTATGTCTCCTTCTTGATTTTTGTTTCCTAATTCAAATGTTATACCTCTTTCTCCATAAATGTGTTCAAATTAATGTTATCCGCATACATAACATGTGATCAGGAGTATGGATTGACCAAATTTCCCCTTTTTAATAATTTACCCAAAATATTTTTCTGGGGGGGGG